>OV049927.1:39732463-39944963 GCA_920104205.1 Eupeodes latifasciatus | reverse complement strand
TGCGAGGAATTGACAAATTCTCCAAGAGTAATTCTTGTCATGAAAAGTGCTTTCTCAAACTAGCCGTTCGGATTCGGCATATAAACTGTAGTTCCCTTCCATCTCTGACAACATTACTCGCACACAGGGATGGTTGAGAGTTGTAAGTCACTAGGCCCTGGTTCTCCATGGACTGTTGCGCCACCTAATTTAATTTATTTTTATATTTAATTTGTTTATATTTTATATTTTTTAAAATGTTTTTGCATTGTTTTTAGTTTTAAAATAAATTTTCATATTCTTTGCCATCTGTCGAGAAAATTGTCTACCATTTTTTTTATTTTCTAAACTCTTCCAACCTTGTAAACAGAAAATTATTAATTGGAAGATTACAAATTGTCGGCAATTTTCAGTCGATTTTCTACCAAAATAATTCATAATATATGGATAAAATTAACCAGCCGAATAAACGGGCAATTTTAACTTGGTAGAAAATTGGCAATTATTGACACGTACTTGGGTGTAGTTGGAAGACTTTTGGGAGTTCGGCCAATATTGAAAATAAATGTTTGTTTGTGTTTCTCATCAGGTCGTTGATTTACTACAGGATCTTGTTTTAACTGATGAAACCTTGAAACAAATTCAAAATGTTTTTATTAGTGAAATGAATTTGGCACTCAATGACCAACCATCATCACTTCAAATGGAAAACACATACATTCCTGAATTACCAGACGGAAAAGGTAGGTAAAGTTATTGTCGATTTTCGCCTTCCTTCATTTATTTTTCATTATATCAGAACAAGGTGTGTTCCTAGCCTTAGACTTGGGTGGTACTAATTTTCGATTAATTCTTATGGTCCTCCAAAAGGGACACATCATTGAAGAAACGGTTCAACACTATCACATAACGGATGAATCAAGAACGGGCTGTGGCAATGCCCTTTTTGACTACCTCGCGCAATGTGTCGATGACTTCGCCAAACAGAATGGACTCGCTGATGATTGCACCTACTTCATGGGCTTTACATTTTCCTTTCCAATGCACCAGCATAGTCTGAACTCAGGCAGCTTAGTAACGTGGACGAAATCCTTCAACTGCACGTCAGTAGTCGGGATGGATGTCGTTGAGAAACTACGAAAATCCCTTATTAAATGTAATCGAATCAACATCGAAATCCTGGCAATTTTAAACGACACAACTGGAACTTTAGTGCAGGGTGCTCGTATTGATTCAAAAACTCGAATTGGTATAGTTCTGGGTACCGGTTCGAATGCCTGCTATATGGAGCTAGCCAAAAACGTCAAACATTGGGAAACTCGATGCCATGGTGACCATGTGATTATCGATGTGGAATGGGGAGCTTTTGGTGATAATGGGGTTCTGGATTTTATAAAAACTGATTTTGATCGAGCCGTTGACGAGGGTTCGCTGCTCAGAAATTCATTTACGTATAGTATTGAAATCTTTTCGTTATTTCAATATTTTTATTTATTTTGTTCGATTTTTATATTCTGTAGATTTGAAAAGTACATTAGCGGGAAGTACCTGGGTGAATTGTGTCGAGTAATACTCGAAGAACTACACAACCAGAAGCTATTCTTCCCAGCGGTTCCAAAAGAAAAATTCCCAAAACCTTGGACATTTGGATCAGATAATGTTTCTAAAATTGAACAGTAAGAATAACTTTTTGCACGTAAAAGAAAAATTGAACAATGTTTTTCCTTAAAACAATTAAGCGACACATTGAACTTCAAAAATGACAATCTACTAGAAATATTCTCGAAATTGAATTTGGAATTCCATACAGATTATAATGACGATGACATTCAATTAATTCGTTATGTTTGTGGTTTGATTTCAAAGAGAGCAGCTCAACTTTTAGCCATAAACACGTCGATTTTACTTAATCGTATGGAAGAAAAGGAAATCACTGTAGCCATAGATGGATCAGTTTATAAGCACCATCCTCGCTTGAGGCACTGGATCTCTGAATACACGAAGCAAATGACTCCCACCAAAACGGTAATATAAAATTTTGATTTAAAGTATCTTAGAAAGTAAAAAGGTTCATAAAATGCAAATCAGGTAAATTGAAAAATGATTGCAAATTCTTGTAAAACAATTAGGCACACAATAACCTTTAAAAATATGCAAATTTTATTTTTTTTTACTTCAATAATTTGGTGGAGCAAAATATTGATAAGAAATTTTAATTTTTAAGGGCTGTTACTTTCACGATATTTTTTAAGCCCAGTGTAATCCAAAAGCCTAATGACATTCACGACTTTTAAGTAATAAAAACTATGCTATAAGCTTATGGAAAAAAATAAATTTCTTAAAGCTGATATTATAAGACCTTGTGCCCATTTTCATGAAAGCTAGTATTTGAGAAAACAATTTGAAAGAACCAGGAACCAGGCTCAAAAGTTTCGTTTACATGCCAAAATAGGCCTCTGAAAATATGAGCCCTTAATATTAATATTTAGATATATTGAGGGTGGAAAATTTAGTTTTCCGTCGGCTATTTGGTCACTTTATTTTGGTAAAGAAAACAAATTCTTTAACTTGTCCCGACGTTTCGGCAAGGATTGTTGCCTTCTTCAGGGGAAATTCAAATTTGAAGTTATGTCATTAAATCAAAATAGGAAGATTTGACAAATCTTCATACGAAGAAGTTGCTACAATTTTTATAATTGTAATTATATCCTATTTTGATTTAATGACATAACTTCAAACTTGAATTTCCCCTGAAGAAGGCAACAATCCTTGCCGAAACGTCGGGACAAGTTAAAGAATTTGTTTTCTTTACCAAAAAAAAGTGACCAAATAGCCGACGGAAAACTAAATTTTCCAAAAAAGATTTGACAAATCTTCATACGAAGAAGTTGCTACAGTTTTTATAATTGTAATTATATCCTATTTTGATTTAATGACATAACTTCAAACTTGAATTTCCCCTGAAGAAGGCAACAATCTTTGCCGAAACGTCGGGACAAGTTAAAGAATTTGTTTTCTTTACCAAAATAAAGTGACCAAATAGCCGACGGAAAACTAAATTTTCCACCCTCAATATAACACTAAAATTGGTCAATACAATAAATCATATTAATATTTAGGTAATCCGCATCGCACTTTTCGATTTCCCATAAGAATAAAACAGGAAAAAAACTTTTTTCTTCTGATTTTTATAACTAACGAACGATAAATTGCATTGTAATACCTCTTATGTATTTTGTAGAGAATTGAACGCTCTACAAAAAGGGCTGATGTCACTTTTTGATAAATCAACTCAGTCGAAAGTTATTTAAGATCAAAGTTTAATTTATCCTTATTAAGGCGTTTTCTTTACGATACTCTTAAATTTATAAGATTACTAGTTTCAAAACAAACTGAAAGTTTATTACTAAGCTCTCAGAGTTAAAAAAAAAAAAAACAAAATTCTTATATTTTGCCCTCAAAGATTGCTGAAATTTTATTAATCGGATGGAAATTCATTTTCCTGAACAGCTGATACTTTTATTTCCAAAAGTGAAACGATTTGCGTTCCAATTTCACACAATTCCAATGACAGATTTCTATATTGTCGGTGAATTTCAACCAGGAAATTTTTTTCAATAACAGAAATTTTGGGGAGAGTACTATAACTCAGGCGACAAATTTTAATGACGGATTTGTATAGAACAGTTAAAAACAAGCATTTTTTACTATTAGAGCCCGTTCACACGATGCCGAATCGGTGGTTTTGCCGTATCGGCGATTTTGCCGTATAAGCCAGTGGCAATATAATTTAAATGAGTATATTCAGACGATACGGCATTTAACCGTATACGGTAAAATCACCGATTCGGTCGATTTTGTCATTCGGTTTTGTCACTGCAAATCGTTTTCGGTCGTACGGCAAAAAAACCGATTCGGTTTATAGTGGCAATGTATTTATATACAGTGCGTTCAGACGATTCGGTATTTTGACCGAAAGTGCGTCATTTTTCGTCTGGGCTACTGTGGAATAATGTATTGCTAGTATATAGTCGTTTTTGTGTTTTACACCGAGTACGGTGTAGGGTTGAGTACGGTGTACGGTTAAATTACCGTACCGTCTGAACACTCCAACCGAAAGACACCGAATCGAGAAAATATCCGATACGGCGAAAATACCGAATCGTGTGAACGGGCTCTTAGAGCGGGGGGTCTATCTCTCCCCGTTTAGGCGGTAGGGGCGATTTAAAAAAATATGTTAGTACGTTAAATGGAAAATAATAATTAAAAAATAATGGTAATACTTACAACTAAGTTGTATGCATTTTTTTTAAGCCAACACTTTTGTCTATTAGCTTGTTTTTAAATCAAGTCAAAATTATGAATAGTTTTTGAAAAAAATTGTTTTAAACTCAAAATTTAAGCAAAACAAGTTAAAGAAAAAGTGTTTAAAGTGTAATTTTTCAAAACTTCAATATTATCTACTATTGCTTTTTTTATAATTCATTGCTCTTACTTGTTTTTGATCAAAAACTGAAAACTAGATGATTTTATGTCTTCTAGTCATTGAGAGAATTGAAAATTACCAAAAAAAATATTTTAATTAAATTATTGACTTGATATAAAAACTGGCTAATAGAACAAATGATGGCTTTAAAAAAACGTGTGATACTTAATTGTATGTAATACCGTTATTTTTTAACTATTTTCTTACCATTTTAAGTAATATTTTTTTTTAATTGCCCCTCCCGCCTAAACGAGGGGAGATAGACACCCCCTTTCACAGTAAAAAATGCTTGTTTTTAAAATCCAAACAAAATACATTATAATATCGTGTCGCCTGAGTTATCGTACTCTTGCCGAAATTTTCAATGATCGCTATAAACGACCTGTCAAAAAAATTCCTATGATTGGTTTCAATGATGAAAATCAAAATGATAAGCTATAATTGACCACGGTAAATGTTTGCAGACAAAACGTTCGCAATTTATTCGCTTAATCCAATAATTCAAACCTGCGGGTATAGATAACGAAACACTTTAAGACCGCATACGCTAACTTCTTCTACATTTATAAATATTTATTATGCACACATTTAATTTTATGCTTTTATTTCATTTACTTTCTTAGAGCAAATTTATGCTAGCTGAAGATGGTAGTGGTAAAGGCGCTGCCTTGGTTGCTGCTATTGCTAGGAAAATTTCAATTCGTGAGCATGGTCAAAAACAAATAATTTAGTAAGATGAAAAATTAAGTAAGCACTTTAAATTGTTTTGTTTACATTCCTACACTTTATGTACAAAATATATAATTTTTGTTAAAAAAATTGATTTATTAGACAAAATAAACGTACAATCGCTTTTATTTTGAGTTTCAAAGATTTTATTTTATTTTTTTTTCAATGTACTCGTATATAAATAGATAAAAAACCGATTAAAATACTTGATTAGCTTCTAGCCCTTTTTATTTAAAGGTTGTCACGTACTCACTATGCAAACAAGCTAGTTTACTCTTATATCTGTTAAGTAATTGAACATGACGATAGTTCAAAGCATTGTCCCCAGGGGTTTATTGTCCCCCTTATTTTAAATACCTACATATACCTCAGTGAGTCTTACAAATGGTAAAAAATTTCGAACTCGAGATTTTAATCAAGCATGGCATTACGATGGTAGTGAAGTCGAAAGTTGTGGGCCCCGCGATTCCGTCCGTCTGTCTGGCTTCGCCTCTACGTCTACAGCCTTAGTCATTCGGTCGATGAAGTTTAAACTTGGAATTTAAGGCTTTAAGGAACTTAACGTTAGACTTTTTTTACATTTTTTTAAAGATAAAAATAACAGTATTTACTATACAATTTTTTTTTCTTAAAAATTGAAAAATCGAATTTACTTAAAAACGAAACGATAGATTTTTATGAATTTTTTACTAATTTTTTGCTTAACTTTTCTTCTTTCAATAAAAAAAGTATTTTTGTACTGCTCCAATAAGGGTAGAACCGTTGTTTAGTTTTTACATTTTCTCAGGAACCCATGAACTGATTTCAATAGAGTTTATTCTGCAAAAGCAGACAATATATTGTCTTAATAATATTTGAAGATCAAAAATGTCAAACGGATTTTTTTTAAATCGATATCTCGAAAAAGGCTCGACATTTATTTACGAAAACACAATACAATTTGTATATTAATATTTCCTAAATAACTGCATACAAACATATTTTTAAGCAAACATTCAAAAATTATAAATATTATAATATTATAAATATTATAACAACTTATTTAAAAATAACCGGACGAACTTGCGATTTTTTATTTTTTTAAGACTAAAAACAACAGTAGTCCCCATACAATTTTGTTGCTCAAAAATCAAAAATTCGAATATTTTTTTTTTATTTTCTTAAAAAAAAAGTTTTTTTTTTTTAAATTTTACTGCTTTCAAGACAAACAAATATTATTCTATTGGTCCAGGAGGAGCAATATGGGGTACCTCCCATGGGACCGTTATTTTGTTTTTGAGTTTCCTCAATAATTGATCAACCGATTTCAATAATATTTGATGATCAAAAGTGTCATTGTTTTTATTTTTTTTTAATATTAAACATTTTTTATCGAAATTTAATATCTTGAAAATTGATCTTTATGTTTTTATGAAATTAAAATGTAAAACGTATATTAAGTAGCTCTAATTGATTACATACTTAAAATATTTTTAAATTAACACTGAAAATTTTATAAAAAAATTATTTAAAAAAACGCTCTAACCTTTTCAAATAAAATTTGTATTTACAGTAATCAAATGGCATTTAAATTTTTTGAAAATGTTGTATACGCATTTTGGCAACTCTGTTACTTTCCTAAAATTACATTTATTTATATTATATTATTTTATATAGAAAGTACATAAAGTAAATAAGGTTACTTGGTGAACTAAATAACAGGTGTTGAACATTCGATTGAGATCCAGTTGCATAACCAGTTGTCATTTTTAAAACTTAGAATATTATTTGCCAGATTGTTAACTTAAGACTAAACTAAATAACACTGAATTAAAATAACTTAAAGAATATAAAAGTACAGTCTTTGTTTTCTATTTTGTTTCGGACCTTTTGTTTTAAATACACAACATATTGTGGCGACGAGGATAGTTTTGCTTTCATAAATTGTTTAATTTTATAGTGGAGATTATAAAAAAAAAATATGGACGCAACCCAATTTGCAAAATTTATGAAACAGCAGCAGGATCTCATGAATCAGCAGCATGAATTTGTGAAGGCTATGCTTGAAAACTCAACCAGCGCCAGCGCAAATAGTACCCTTTTCGGAGGCACCCAATTAAACCTTCGGCGGAGAGATTAATGGAAACCCGAAAGTGGTTGCACTGGTTCTAACCATTAGTCGTGTTTACTATAAGCTCTATCTTTTTTATTATTTTTCCTATAGAAATCGTCTTTAAATACTTGTAGTAGTGTCAATTTTCACTGAATAAGTGAATTTATTTTTTGGTTTATTTACTTTATTTATGAAATAATTGTGTTTAATAGTTTTTTAATCAATTTTTAATTGTGTTTATTGTTTAAAACAAAAGTTCTCCCCGGTAAGGTGTGCAGTATTTTTTGTTTGTTCCAAAGTGTTCCCTTGTCTATGTGTGAGTGCTCTTTGTTTTAAAGTATATTCCAATTTAATTTTCCCCTATTTTCTTTGTTCGATTGAACTGATTCCACCTTTTTGTTTTTATTTTAATACATTTTTGTCACCAAAATATTAAGACCTTGCGTAGGTCAGATAGCAAGAGCTTGACTTAATTTCATCTCTTCTTGAAACTCCTAGGTTAGAGTCCCGCCCCGTGATTTTTATTATTCTTATTTTTTTTTATTATTATTATTTTTATTATTTCTTTTTTAAACATAAATATATCTTTATTTTTTATTTATTTTATTTAACACTTCTTTATAAAATATGGATTGCTTCAATAAAAACTGCCAAGAGGGTTCCAATAATAATCCACTATTTGCTTGTTTCGGACCCTGTGGTAATCTTTACCATGCAAAATGCGTTGGTTCAACGAATGCATTTATTGAAAAAATAGCCAATTCAAAATTTGCTTACTGGTACTGTCACGAGTGCCGTAAGCTCTCTGTATCCCAACTAGCTTTTAAAATGTCTTCTTTTAAAGCTGACATTTTGAAACTTTCTAAAGACTTTGAAGGGCTACTGAAGTCATTCAACACTGCAGTTTGTAAGTTAAATTCATACTCTGTAACCAACATCATGGTTGACAATTCTACTTCGACAAATGATTTACGACAACCCAATATTCCTTCTACTTTCTCTTCTGCAGGTGAAGATATTCTCGCGCAATCAGGTTCTGGTGTTAATAACTCAGAAAGTGTACCTGACAAACAAAAGAAAAAGTCTAAAAAAATAAGCCGAGAAAATTCTGAGCTTGCTAGAAATTCTACCCCCCCCTCAAAAAGAACAAATGTCAACATCACCCCAATACCTATAGATCCTACCCGAACCCCCCATATACCTCAAATTTCTGACTCAAATTCAGCTCCCAGTAGCGACTCCGTTACAGTAAAAACCAATTCCATCCCCATCAAAGCTGTTTTGAAACCAAAAATTATTTTTATATCTCGTCTGGACCCAGTAACAACGCCAGAAGATATACGAGTAACTTCGCACTTAGTATCTACCAAGAGCATACCTTGTAGCTCATCCATTAGGTGTTCTAAGATCAGTAAACCAAACAGCTTTGTTTCCTCTTTCAAAATAGTAACGAATCCCACGTTCTTCGATCCCATTTGCAATACTAATACATGGCCCGCTGAGACTTTGGTCAAAGAATTTTCACAAAGTCACAAACGAGGTGTTTCTATGAAAACCAAGCCAAAAAACTCAACAGGCTTGCCCTCTTCTACCAAAACGTAAGGGGACTTCGTAGTAAGACTGCTGACATTTTTCTTAACTCCCAATCATTTCCACATGACGTATTCGTTTTGACAGAAACTTGGCTTAATTCAAGCTTTTCCGACACAGAACTTTTCAGTCAAGAGTTCGAAGTTTACAGAAATGATCGTCATGTTCGTAATGCAAAGGATTTAGGTGGAGGTGTTCTCATAGCGGTAAAAAATACATATCTATCTTCTTCTGTATCTTTTCCGTTTGAACTATCAATTGAACTGGTCTGTGTAAAGTTAATGGTACAGACTAAGACTATTTTCATTTTAAACGTTTATATTCCTCCAAAAAGTTTAGAGTCTGTTAATAGCGAACTCTCCTTGGCATTAGACTTTGTTATCAGTTTGTCCTGCTCTGACACCAATATCTTACTTCTAGGTGACTTTAATTTACCACACATTGATTGGATTCCATCGGAAGACGAATCTTGCTTTGAAGCCTCTCTCTCTTCTTCACAATTGGAACTATCTTTTCTCGATAAAATCCTCTTTACTGACTTACAGCAAACAAGCTGTATTAAAAACTCAAAAAATCGAATTCTCGATTTAGTCTTTTCTTCTGACGCTATTAGTACTCTTGTTCTAGAATCTAGATCAGGAATTACTAATATTGATAAATATCACCCCCCCTTGGACATTTTTCTTGACTTAAGTAATCACCTTACTGAACACAGTAATTCCTTTGATTGCTTATATAATTTTGACTTCAGAAAAGCTAATTTCCAGTTGTTGTCTGAAGATTTAATCACTTCTGGAATTGCTGATACTTTAGCATTTTCTAATATTGACGAAGCAGTTTCAAATTTCTATAAGATATTTAATAATTGTTTAGAAAAAAATGTACCTTTAAAGAAATCAAGAAATACAAACTTTAGCCACCCTTGGTACACGAAAGAATTGCGTTTACTACGTAACAAAAGAAATAAGGCATGGAAAACTTATCTCAAAACTCTGTCTCCAATCAATTTCTCTTTTTATGTTGAACTTTTTAACGAATTTAAGTCTCTTTCAAATTATTTATATGCTATTTATGTTTCTGATATGGGCACCTCTTTGAAAGAGAATCCTAAAAAATGTTGGAAACTTGTAAACTTAAAGAAAAAATCAGATGGCTTTCCAGTTAACTTCACTTACAAGAATCTTTCTTTAAATAAAACTGTTGATATCTGTAACGCTTTCGCAACAAATTTCCGTGAATCATTTGTTAATAGACCTCAAGAAATTGATGAAGTATATTTTCATAATCTTCACTCCTTTTCGCAGACTAGCTGTAGTCACATCCCTGTGCTACAGAGTACGGTCCTTGATCTTTTATCCGTGTTGAATGATGACTGCTCAGCCGGTCCCGATGGTATTCCCCCGATAGTATTAAAAAAGTGTAGTAATGCATTAGTTGAACCCCTTACGTTCTTATTCAAACTTTCTCTAAAAACAGGCAAATTTCCCAGTTTATGGAAGAAGTCATTTCTTACACCAATTTTCAAGAAAGGTAACAAGGCGGATATAACAAACTACAGGCCCATTGCAAAGCTTTCTTGCATACCTAAATTGTTTGAACAAGTTGTTTGTGAAAGTGTAGCATTTTTTAGTAAAAATCTCATTTGCGAACAGCAACATGGTTTTGTGAAAAAAAGATCAACCGTTACTAATCTCCTCACATTCTCAAACATATGTTCAAACGCTTTAGAACAAGGTTATGAAGTTGACTGTATATACACTGACTTTTCCAAAGCTTTTGACCAACTTAGCCACGGAATTATTTTATTTAAACTTAAAGCTCTTGGTTTTCCACCATTTTTCTTAGCTTGGATCAAATCATATCTTGAAAACAGATCCTATGAGGTAAAATTTAGAAATTGTCATTCTGAACCTTTTGTTGCTCAATCTGGTGTTCCCCAGGGAAGCCATCTTGGCCCTTTTCTATTCATCCTATCTATAAACGACGTATCATCATGTCTACGTTCAAGTGATGTTCTTATTTTTGCTGATGACATGAAAATTTTTAAGATAATAAAGTCCACCCAAGATCGCATCCTTTTACAAGCTGACATTGATAGTTTTAGGTTAGGTTAGGTTAGGTTGCAAGGGGTGTGCACAGCATGAAGCTGTTGCGTACACGGGGGCCTACTGGTCCATTGTGATCCCCTGTAAAAGTAAAAATTTTAGCAACGATGTTCCTCAATTCTGTCGATTAGCGTAGACTGGCTCGTTGACGAACCAGCCTGTGCTATCTATAAATTTCCTCATGCTTGCCATTGAGACCTGTGCTAGATCATCCAGTTCTCCAACAAACCTGTTTCCGAAATGACGGAGTCGGCTGGTTTGGAGGTTCGGACAGTCGCAGAGCAGGTGTTTAATGGTTTCCATTTCTTCCTCATCCTGACAGCTCCTACAAAAATCGGGTGCAAATGCCCCTATTCTGTTAGCCATTGTGCCAATGGCGCAATGACCTGTTAGTACACCTATCAGGATTTTGATAGTTTTACATTTTGGTGTGGCAAAAATAGCCTTACCCTCAACCCTTTTAAATGCCAGACGATAACTTTTACTAAAAAACGAATCGCTAGTGTATTTGATTATTGTATATCAAAGCAAAAACTCGGTCGCGTCTCCACATTTAAAGATTTAGGTGTTCATTTCTGTTCCAACTTAGAATTTACACATCACATTAATTTTATTGTTAATAAAGCAAGTTCTATGCTTGGTTTTATAAAACGCTGGGCAAAGGAGTTCAATGATCCTTATGTTACTCTTTCTTTATACAATTGTCATGTTCGTCCTCATCTTGAATATGCTTCGCAGGTATGGAACCCCTTTTACGAAATTCATAAGAAACGTATTAAATCAATTCAACATAATTTCATTCGCTTCGCCCTAAAGGGTCTTCCGTGGGTAGATCCTTATGATCTGCCTCCCTATGAACATCGTATTCAACTTCTTCAATTGCAAACTCTCCATCAAAGGCGTGTTAATAATGATTTAATTTTTTTTCATCAACTCATTAATGGTGAAATTGATGCACCTTATTTGCTATCTTGTATACATTTAAATTACCGAGGCGGAACTCATCACCTGCGTACTTTTGACTTTATACATATTGACTTCCATAGAACTAACTATGGAAAGAATGAAGCTTTAAGTCGAATGAGCATTTTATATAACTTAAACAGTTCATCGATTGATTTAAATTTAAATAAGGTGGGATTAAAATCATTGTTTAGAACCAGTGCTCCACTATCGTAAACGTCTTTATTTTATTTTTTGATGTTATGTAATAATTCATGTTAAATGTTATTAATTATTAAGGTTTTGTATTTTGTGCGTGTGTTAGGCTATAATTGTATTATTTTCTTACTAACAACTAACACATGCACTTATGATGAGCCTCTGATCGTAGTGTGACGCTTGCTGTAAGCTAACTACTTTCTGAAATTCTGAAGTGTAAAAAAAAAAAAAAAAAAAAAACCCTTTCGAGTAGCATTTCTACGTTCATATATGATCCGGATAACGATGTCACATTTATGGAATGGTACAACCGTCATGAAGATGTGTTTCTAGTACATGGGAAAGAATTGGATGATGCTTCACGGGTAAGATTACTTCTGAGGAAACTCGATGAAAGGTCGTACAATCGTTATGTCAACCTCATATTGCCGAAAAAGCCACGCGATTTCAACTTTACTCAGACAGTGGAGAATCTCACATCATATTTCGAGAAAAAAATCTCTTTATTTGCAACTCGCTATAATTGCCTTAAGATCGAGAAAACTGTGGGAGATGATTTTCAAGCATATGCCGGTGTAATCAATAAGCAATGTGAACATTTTCAAATAACCACGTGCAAAGCCGATGAGTTTAAATGTCTGATGTTCATCATTGGTTTGAAAAGTACATTAGATTCTGAAATCCGTGCGCGACTCATCTCAAAAATTGAAGCCAATAAGGAAAAGAAATTAACCTTGTGATCGCATTGCCATGCTCAAACATGATGTGCAAATGGTAGGTGATCCCAGTTCTATCACAGAAGTTAAAGCAGTGCAAAAACAAACAACGAAACAGAAAGCCCCAAAAAGTGCTTGTTGGTTCTGTGGTGGAATGCACTACGCTGATAAGTGTTGGTATAAAACACACAAGTGCTCTGACTGCGATAAAGTGGGACACAAAGAGGGATTTTGTGACAGTTCTAAGTCGGTAAACAATCATTTTTTCAACAAGAAGTACAATCACAGAAGAAAACAAAAAAACACAAACAATTTCTCAAAGTCCAAGGTTAAAAGCATTTATTCAGTTTCACAGGTGCAGTACAAGCAACACCGAAAATACATCGTGGTGAATATTAATCAGAAACCAGTCCGTCTTCAAATCGATACAGCATCTGATATCACAATCATATCAGAAGAGACCTGGGAAAAGCTAGGTTCTCCGACAACGACTCCAACAACACATTCAGCCAGGAATGCCAGTGGGGAATCGCTCTCATTGTTATCGGAACTTCATTGCACGATTTCATTTAATCAAAAACAAATAAACACATCTTGTTTTATATCTAAAATTCCAAATTTAAATATTCTAGGTATAGACTGGATCGAAAGCTTGCAGTTGTTTGACGTCCCAATAAATTCCATGTGTGCTCAAGTTTCATCAAAACAACAATCAATGGAATTTCCTTTCAACGTGGCTACAGAAGGAGATAACTAACCTCAAATCAAAATATGCAAAGGTTTTTGATGGTTCCTTAGGGTTGTGTACAAAAGCGGAAGCTGTCCTACATCTCAAGCTTGGCTCAGTTCCTGTGTTCAAACCAAAACGACCAGTGCCTTATGCGTCACTCCCAGCCAGAAATAGCTCGACTCTTGAAACAAGGCGTACTCATCCCCGTGGAATTCTCAGAGTGGGCTGCACCGATCGTTGCTGTAAAAAAAGCTAATGGTGACGTAAGGATCTGTGCTGATTTTGCTACGGGACTGAACAATGCATTGCAGTCTAACCAGTATCCATTGCCATTACCTGAGGATATATTTGCTACACTTTCTGGAGGTAAATATTTCTCAGTAATTGATTTATCTGATGCCTACCTACAGGTGAAAGCCACTTTTGACGATTAACACTCATCAGGGTCTGCTCCGTTATACACGTGTTCCATTTGGTGTAAAATCCGCACCCGCAATGTTCCAAAACATAATGAACGCTATGTTGGCAGACGTTGAGTTCGCAGCAAGCTATATTGATGACATCATTATTGCGTCAAAATCGTTGGATGAACATAAAGCAAAACTTAATCAAGTCATGCAGAAATTAGAAGAATGGGGATTCCGAGTGAAGTTCGAAAAATGCAAATTTTTCTTGACTGAAGTAACTTACCTGGGGTTCATTGTCGACCAGCACGGAAGAAGACCTGACCCATCACGGACAAAAGCCATCGAATCGATGCCAGAGCCAACAGATGTTTCAAAGGTACGTTCATTTTTAGGAATGCTAAATTTTTACGGCCAGTTTATTAAAAACATGCGAGAAATCAGAGCGCCACTTGACAAACTTCTCCAAAAAAATTCTAAATTCTGTTGGTCAAAAGAGTGTCAACTTTCATTTAAAAAGGCCAAAGAAGTGCTTTTATCTGAGCTTTTGCTGGTGCACTTCGACCCAACAAAAAAAATAATCGTCGCAGGCGATGCTTCAAAAGATGGCGTAGGTGGTGTTATAATGCATTCATTTCCTGATGGATCCGTGAAGGCTATTGCTCACGCATCGAGATCTCTTACTTCAACCGAGCAAAAATATGGCCAAGCTGAAAAAGAGGCATTATCACTTATTTTTTGCGTAAAAAATTCCATAGGATGATTTATGGACGACATTTTACCCTGCGCACCGATCACCAGCCATTGTTGGCCATTTTTGGTTCAAAAAAAGGAATACCCGTCTACACAGCCAACCGGTTGCAGAGATGGGCGCTCACCTTATTAAAATATGATTTTAATATCGACACATCGAAATTTGGTTATGCAGACGCCCTGTCTCGTCTCATAATAAACCAAAAAGTAAGTGCCACTGAAGATTTTGTTATTGCATCAATAAGGTTCGAGAGTGGCGTGAACCGTGTTTTGTCAGATGTAATACAAAACTTGCCAGTGACGGCCAAGATGATATCTGATGAAACAGCTAAGGATTCTTATCTCAAACAATGTCTTCAATTCCTTAAATCGACATGGCCCACAGACATTAAAGATCCAGAACTCAGGCTACTGTATCACAGGAGAGATGCACTCAGCGAAATTCAAGGTTGTATCATGCTTCAAAATAAAGTATTAATCCCTCTCTCCTTACAGAAAAGGGTGCTTAAACAATTGCACACAGGGCATCCTGGAATTGTAAGAATGAAGGCGCTTGCACGAAGTTTTGTCTATTGGCCGAATATAGACCAGGACATTACAAAGGTGGTTCAGAAATGCAGTTCATGTGCAGCAGCCTCATCAGCGCCAGTAAAAACTAAATTGGCATCATGGCCGATCTGCTCCACTCCTTGGTCTCGAGTCCACGTGGATTTTGCTGGACCGTTCCATGGTCGCATATTCCTCATTATTGTGGACGCATTCTCAAAGTGGCCAGAAATTTTTTGCATGAGTTCCACAACTTCCAAATCGACAATTGCAGTTTTACGAGATGTATTTGGCAGATTTGGACTCCCCGATACAATTGTCTCGGATAATGGGACACAATTTACGTCTCACGAGTTCTCGGAATTTTGTGCCCAAGGAGGAATCGACCACATCAGAACAGCGCCTTTTCATGCACAATCCAACGGGCAAGCCGAAAGATTTGTGAACATTTTTAAACGTGGCATTAACAAACTGGAAGGGAAAGAACAAATACCTTTAGCTCTCCAAATATTTTTACAGTGCTACAGGACAACACCCAACGCTCAACTTCCAAACAACATGACTCCAGCAGAAGCTTTGCTGGGAAGAAAAGTAAAAACGCATTTGGATTTGCTACGCCCATCATCAAAAGTTACGCTCCAAAGAAACCATAACATGGAACAACAATATAACACCAAACATGGGGTAAGAAAAAGAAAATTTATTGAAGGTGATCTTATATTTGCTAGGAATTACAACAAAAATCAGAAGCCTTGGTTGCCTGGTAAAATTTTGAAGAGGATTGGGTCCGTAATGTATGCCGTTACAGTGGGGGACAAAACTTGGTGTCGACATACAAACCAACTTCGCTCAAGGCACTGTGCAGATAGCGATCTTAACATTATCGACCTGTTTAACCTCGAAGATCCAGTTCAACAAGAAACAGTCGAGAAGGCTCCACATCCACCATCCCCAGATGTACAAAAAAATCCTCTTGAAGACAAACCATCGACATCAATCAACTCTGATAAACCAGAAGAAAATCAACCTCGAGCAGTGCGATCTCGAAAAAAAACGCAACGCCTCGACATGAGAACATCGGCTGATGGCCGATATACATATCAATAACTTAAAAGGGGAGATGTTGTATACGCATTTTGGCAACTCTGTTACTTTCCTAAAATTACATTTATTTATATTATATTATATTATTTTATATAGAAAGTACATAAAGTAAATAAGGTTACTTGGTGAACAAAATAACAGGTGTTGATCATTCGATTGAGATCCAGTTGCATAACCAGTTGTCATTTTTAAAACTTAGAATATTATTTGCCAGATTGTTAACTTAAGACTAAACTAAATAACACTGAATTAAAATAACTTAAAGAATATAAAAGTACAGTCTTTGTTTTCTATTTTGTTTCGGACCTTTTGTTTTAAATACACAACAGAAAACAAACTTATTTTGCAGGTACATTTTAAGATTTCAAAATACAACAAATAAAGGGTTTTTTAATAAGGGCGGGTAGATGGGCAAAATGTCAATCGTGGCGTTTGCTGTGTAGCACGTAGCGCCATCCTGCTGTAACCACATGTCTTCTAGGTCCATATGGTTCAATTTGGACCATAAGAAATTAGTTATCATCGTTTTGTAACGCTCGCTGTTGACGATGACCGCCTCACTAACGTCGTTTTTAAAAAAGTACGGACCAATTACGCAGTCCCGCCGGCCCAAAATCCACACCAAGCTAGTTTACTCTTATATCTGTTAAGTAATTAAACATGACGATAGTTCAAAGCAGTGTCCCCAGGGGTTTATTGTCCCCCTTATTTTAAATACCTACATATACCTCAGTGAGTCTTACAAATGGTAAAAAATTTCGAACTCGAGATTTTAATCAAGCATGGCATTACGATGGTAGTGAAGTCGAAAGTTGTAGGCCCCGCGATTCCGTCCGTCTGTCTGGCTTCGCCTCTACGTCTACAGCCTTAGTCATTCGGTCGATGAAGTTTAAACTTGGAATTTAAGGCTTTAAGGAACTTAACGTTAGACTTTTTTTACATTTTTTTAAAGATAAAAATAACAGTATTTACTATACAATTTTTTTTTCTTAAAAATTGAAAAATCGAATTTACTTAAAAACGAAACGATAGATTTTTATGAATTTTTTACTAATTTTTTGCTTAACTTTTCTTCTTTCAATAAAAAAAAGGGTAGAACCGTTGTTTAGTTTTTACATTTTCTCAGGAACCTATGAACTGATTTCAATAGAGTTTATTCTGCAAAAGCAGACAATATATTGTCTTAATAATATTTGAAGATCAAAAATGTCAAACGGATTTTTTTTAAATCGATATCTCGAAAAAGGCTCGACATTTATTTACGAAAACACAATACAATTTGTATATTAATATTTCCTAAATAACTGCATACAAACATATTTTTAAGCAAACATTCAAAAATTATAAATATTATAATATTATAAATATTATAACAACTTATTTAAAAATAACCGGACGAACTTGCGATTTTTTATTTTTTTAAGACTAAAAACAACAGTAGTCCCCATACAATTTTGTTGCTCAAAAATCAAAAATTCGAATTTTCCCAATAAATGAAGCGGTAGATTTTTTTTTATTTTCTTAAAAAAAAAGGTTTTTTTTATTTTCTTAAAAAAAAGTTTTTTTTTTTATTTTCTTAAAAAAAAGGTTTTTTTTTAAATTTTACTGCTTTCAAGACAAACAAATATTTTTTCATTGGTCCAGGAGGAGCAATATGGGATACCCCCCATGGGACCGTTATTTTGTTTTTGAGTTTCCTCAATAATTGATCAACCGATTTCAATAATATTTGATGATCAAAAGTGTCATTGTTTTTATTTTTTTTAATATTAAACATTTTTCATCGAAATTTAATATCTTGAAAATTAATTTTTATGTTTTTATGAAATTGAAATGTAAAACGTATATTAAGTAGCTCTAATTGATTACATACTTAAAATATTTTTAAACTAATACTGAAAATTTTATAAAAAAATTATTTAAAAAAACGCTCTAACCTTTTCAAATAAAATTTGTATTTACAGAAATCAAATGGCATTTAAATTTTTTGAAAACAAACTTATTTTGCAGGTACATTTTAAGATTTCAAAATACAACAAATAAAGGGTTTTTCAATAAGGGCGGGTAGATGGACAAAATGTCAATCGTGGCGTTTGCTATGTGGCACGTAGCGCCATCCTGCTGGAACCACATGTCTTCTAGGTCCATATGGTTCAATTTGGACCATAAGAAATTAGTTATCATCGTTATGTAGCGCTCGCTATTGACAGTGACCTCCTCACTAACGTCGTTTTTAAAAAAGTACGGACCAATTACGCAGTCCCGCCGGCCCAAAATCCACACCAAACGGTAACTTTTCGAAGATGCATTATCACTTGTTGAACCTCGCGTGGGTTGGTGTCGTCCCATACGGGAATTTTGCTTGATGATGATGATTTTTCGGATAAAACTTGGGTCCTCTTCCAAACGATCAGCGAACAAACGGCGTTGTCTTTGGTCATGAACTTTAAGCTCCTAGGTCAGTTGGATCTTGTACGGGTGTAGGCCAAAGGCCTGACGCAAAATTCGCCAAGTACAAGTACAAAACAAAATGGCCGCCACGGGGCGCCAAAATCTACCAGCGCCACATGAGAAAGCTCGTGTATTTCATTTAGTGAACCAAGTTTTATTGTTCACTTTTTTAAACAGCTATAATATAAGTAATTTCTGTTTGATGCTATTATCGGCCAAGCACTATTAATAATTTATAGTCAGTTTAACGTCGTCGTACGGACGTTAAAACGTACGAACATATACATACGCACACACCAATATAATATAATTACATCTTGAAGCGTCGATATATATCAAAATTGTCAATTTTTAAAAATCAACCCGTTTAAAATAACTAGCAATGAGAAGTTTATAATGGCCTGTGTAAATTCGCAATAAAAAAGTAAACTATTAACAAAGTTTTTAAAAATTAATTTCTTTTCGTTATCAGTTTTAGCTTTCATTTCAATGACATGTAAATTTAATTGAAATAAAGTGCACGACTCTATCGCACGAACTTGATTCTGCACCCAAAGATTCTGTTTACAAATAAAACTTATATTTAATTTTTCAAAACCTACCAAAAAAAAAAGTTTGTCTTAAGAAATTTAAATTAATCAAAAAAGCTTGTTTCATTTTTTTTTAAATCGTTAGAGCTGTTTTTTTTAATTAACTTTGTATGTATACAATTTGTTAATTTTAGTTTGAAGATATTTTTAATGTGCAGTTTTGTAGAACTTAATTAATATACGTTTTACATTTAATTTTCGTTAAAAAATGTCTACCTGTTTTTGTTATATTGTATTAAGAAGAAAAAAAATCAATATTTCTTTTTTAATACAAAAGTAAAGATTTAAATTTAATAAAAATGTATGGGTTCTTTTTTGAGAAAATTCAAATTTTCAATTTCAAATTTAAATTCAATTTCAAATTTGTATGGGGTCTACTGTTATTTAAAGTTTCAGTTTCAGTTTCAGTTTCAGTTTATTTATTTATAAAGCTTACGCAGTAAGATAATAGATATCTTATAAATTTGTGAAAGCCTATGACTTAACTTTATATAGCAATTCAAATTTTTAAAAAATACGATAAGAAAATAATATAAAATTAAATTAAATAAAAAAAATGAAAATAATAATAATTTATCGATAAAATATTAATTGACGTAAAAATAGTAATGAGTAAGGCATACTAAGCAGAATCTCTTGCAAATGTGAAATATGGTCGTACCTTCTTAACCTAAAGATGTATCGAATGATACTATTGAATGTTATGTTTAATTTATTTTTGCTGATGGAATCGCAGTTGTAACAAATTTCGCATCCATGAGTGAGAACAGGTATTACAACGGTCCTTGCCAGCATTAGTCTGGTTTTAAATGGAGTGATGTTTTGGGCAGTCCAGAGCGTTCTAAGGGTTCCATAAGTTTTACCTACTAATTGGTTGATGTGATCATTCCAGGTCAATGTTTTATTGAAGATTACTCCTAGATTTTTACTGGAATTTACGAATTCTAATGGATTCTGGTTTAAAAATATGGAAGGAAAGTATGTTAAGTCTAATTCTTTTCTTGATATAACCAGGCATTTGCATTTGCTTGCGTTGAGAACCGACCCATTGCACGACGCCCAGTAGGATATCTTTTCTAGTTCTTGGTTCAGGGTGAAAGCGCAGTCGTCAATTAAACCCAAAGGACAGCTTTTGTAAATTTGAATGTCATCGGCATAAAAATGTTTTGATACTTCATTTATAATGAAACTGATTTCATTCACATATAATGAAAATAGAAGGGGGGATAAAATTGATCCTTGGGGAACTCCTTGTTGAACCGGAAGAAAATCGGAGAGATTTCCATTTAAGAAAACGGCTTGCTTTCTATCATTCAGAAAGGAAGAAAGTAGTTTAATAGCTTCTGAAGATATGTTGAATCTGTGACGCAGTTTATTTAGAAGTATCGAGTGATTCACCATGTCGAATGCTTTTGAAAAGTCTAATAGGACTAAAAAAGTTACATTATCAATATCGATTTCAGTCCTTATGTCTTCGATTATTTTAGTTAGTGCCGTTATACAGCTATGGTGCGAACGAAAACCTGATTGAACATCGACTAAAAGGTTGTTGCGACTGATGAAGTTGCTTAATTGTTTTTGCATTATCCTTTCACAGTAGTATTGAAATTGGTCTAAATTCATTGCAAAGGGAATTTTTGGGGATGGGAATTATTTTTGCTTTTTTCCATTGATGTGGGAAAATGCCAGTGGTAAGGATTGAATTTATTACATGTGTAAAATAGGGTAGAAGCAAAGCAAGAATAGCTTTAATGAAAATAGGATTCAAATCATCAGCACCAGTGGCATTGGACTTTATACTTATGCAACTTTCAACTATGTCTAAAGCGTTCACACAATCGAAAGTCTTAAAAAAAAATTAAAAAAAACTCCTAGGATTCTACTTTAAGCCTTAACTTCCAAGTTTGAACTCAATCGACCCAATGGTGAGTTCAGACAGACGGACAGAATCGGGGGACCCTTTCTTTCTCTAATATAGTAATGTCATGTTTGATTAAAATTTCGAACTCGAAATTTTGTACAAATGCAAAGAAAAGGAAAGAATTTTTTGATTCCACTTAAAATTGATTCCCAGTTTTAATTCATTATAGGTTTTTGTTTTTAACAAAAAATAATTGAACTTATTCTTACTTATAAAATGAAAGTATATTTATTTTAATAGAATTAACTAGAGGTCTTGGGTTCGATCCTGCCTATGACACCTAAAGTTTTTTTTTACGGGTACTGCCTCTTGCGAGGAATTGACAAATTCTCCAAGAGTAATTCTTGTCATGAAAAGTGCTTTCTCAAATTTGCTCAAACGGACTGTTGCGCCACCCAATTTATTTATTTATTTAGAATTGACTATTAGCAAAACAGGTACATTAGTTTAAGAAATATAATAAACTTGAAACAAAAATTGATAACAGAAATTAATATTTATGGTAGTTTATTCAAATTAACACACATAAAAGAGCTTAGCTCTTTGGGAAATTATGTTTTAATATCGCATAAAATGTAACCGACAAAAATAATATTTAATTAAATTTGTTTCGTGGTCCTGATGATATATTATATATATGTTGACCTGCGGAACTGTGTTCAGTTTGAGTTCAAACCCGAATTAACTCAAACATTTTTCCTATGTTGCTTCAATCTAACTAATAAGATGCATTTGAGGTATCTTATTGATATCATAGATCCTTAAAAATTGCATAGTTCACTAAAAAATGTTATTTGAGTTAATAGAAAAAATTACTGCTGTTTTGATAATTAATTTTGTTTTCAATTGAATGATAAGTAACTGACTTTTTTTCAAACATGACATAATTGCTAGAGGATTTGCATGGAAACTCATTCGTTCCATTTTTTAGAAAGAAGATCTATTTGGTACTTCATAAATGGTGTAACCTGAGTTGCTTCGTATATTGTTTTGTTTAAAAACTACTTCTAATCTGGCTTGCTAAATATTTCACAGCAAAATCTCAATATTTTCCGTTAAAAATGTCCGATTCTTTTGCTATACTAGGTGAAATTGTAAACCGAGTACAAAAACCGTATGTTAGAATCGGTCTAATATTTTAACAAACCTAATTTGTTAAAAAAATTAAAGGCCAGATTCGAGTTCAAGCATTGAATAATTACAAATAGAAGGGACACCGGGCAAATCCTGATCTAGATGGGGACACTTATTTTTCAAATGCTCATAAGTCGCTAGTATCGCACGGCGAGTTATTGTATCAGTCTATCAAATACAACGCCCAATTTTACAAATTTTGGTCCTTATGGGAAATTTACTCACAATTTATGGTCGAGAAAGATAACGGAATATTGTTATTTAGAATAAAAAACAACAATAACAACTGTGTAGGTACATACATATGTCTGTTAAAGTGTGGCATTCAAGGCCAAATCATGTTCGCTGCAGAAAATGTATTTTGATGAAAATGAAATGAAAATGATGCTTGCATGTAATTCGACATGATGATGATTTGTGAGTTTCGGTGAATTTTTCTTCAATTTCGTTATTAGCTTTGTATATGTTTTCATATATCGGGTGATTTTTTTGAGGTTAGGATTTTCATGCATTAGTATTTGACAGATCACGCGGGATTTCAGACATGGTGTCAAAGAGAAAGATGCTCAGTATGCTTTGACATTTCATCATGAATAGACTTACTAACGAGCAACGCTTGCAAATCATTGAATTTTATTACCAAAATCAGTGTTCGGTTCGAAATGTGTTTCGCGCTTTACGCAAATTTTATGCGTTTTTTTTTTTTTAAAAGTTCTCAAGCTCTTAAAAAATCACCCATTATATTAAACAATGTCCTCTTTTCAATGGAGGACAATAAATACATAATGGGTGATTTTTTAAGAGCTTGAGAACTTTTTTTTAAAAAAAAACTCATAAAATTTGCGTAAAGCGCGAAACACATTTCGAACCGAACACTGATTTTGGTAATAAAATTCAATGATTTGCAAGCGTTGCTCGTTAGTAAGTCTATTCATGATGAAATGTCAAAGCATACTGAGCATCTTTCTCTTTGGCACCATGTCTGAAATCCCGCGTGATCTGTCAAATACTAATGCATGAAAATCCTAACCTCAAAAAAATCACCCGATACAAAGTTTTCATATGCAAAGGTTTCGGTGAATTTTTCTTCAATTTCGTTATTAGTTTGATATGGGTTGGGATAGGTAGTAATAGGTTTATTTTTAAATTTATTTTTTTTTCTGAAAATAAGGATAGTGGACGAATCATACTTTACTACAAAGTATAAAATTGCAAGTGTACATACATAAGTATAGGTAGGTATATTGTTTAGGCAAATATTAGGTAGGTAATTAGTAATTACATATATGTAGGTATTCATATGCACAAATGGAGGTTAGTAGGTTAATATGAATATAGGTACATATGTATATGTACATATATACACATATGTATAACATAATTTGGGGGCGTACCTACCTATCAGATTTTCAACTATTTTAGTACCTAGTATTTTTGACAGATTTCTTTGTTTTAAACAAAACTGTCGACTGAAGAAAAAAAGATATAATCAAAGTGGAGTAAAAAGGCTACTGTTAACATTTACCAGTGCACTGCGCGTACACAAATAACATACAATTTCTACTCGCGTTGTTGAATTTTTGTATATACATTTTGTGGTAGGTATGTATGTACATATGTATATAGTTTTAAGAATTATTTTCTTACTTTGTTTTTGTTTGTACGTATTTTTTTTGAGATATTGTTTTGCTTTCGGTTGCCGGTGGCATGAGTAGTTGTAACTAGAGGGTTCTGGATCACCGGTATCACCGGTATCACCAGGGTTCTGATCTATGCTATATACCGGTGCTGCACCGGTGCACCGGCATCACCAGGGTTCCGATCTATGCTAAATACCGATATTATTTTGGGTTATGGACCATGCTTAGCAAACGTTAGAACGTAAGAACGTAAAATTCACGTAATATTAGTTGTGGGATTGGATTTTCAGTGATAAATTGCTTGCGGGATATACTTTTGTAGTTGGATTTCTAGTTCAAAAATTAAATTTCTAATTGGGAATAATTATCAGTGGTTGGATTTCTAGCACCATCTGTATTTTTTTTTTCATTTCAACATTGGTTGTGGGATTGGATTTTCAGTGATAAAATAGTTGTGGGATATACTTTCATAGTTGAATTTTTTGGATAGCACAACCTTTGTATATGAAAACTATAGTACTCTCATGGGCAGACATTTTTTTTGCGCGACCGGACGCGCCGCGGCGCCGTCGTTGGCGGTTGTATCGGGGACCGAGAGAAAAATATCATTTCCATTCCCATGAGCAGCCAGCAGAATAAGGGGACAGTTAATTTCATTCTATTTGAATCTATCCTTGTATATGTTTTCATATACTAAGCTTCCATATGAAGGTCAATGAATTTGTTTTTGTAATTTCTTTATATCAATGCATTTTTATATGAAAAACGGCAATGTCTTAATATTGTGTCTAATAAGGGAAGAATGAAATTTGTGTATGCTTACATCAGCTGTTTAAGATCTTGTACCGATTTTTGTTTTTATTTACATTCATGCCTCTGCTTCTCCGTGTGTACGATCTTTGTATATGAAAAATGGTTGTATTATGTAGACGAAGCTACGATGCGATTTTTGTGAAGAAGAAACATATTGGGATAGTTATACGTTTGGTTATAGTTACATATGTATATTTTGGCTGGTGTGTTTTTTTTTTTTGTAGATAAATATCAATTGGTAGGTGATTTTTTTTCAGGATGTGGGTTTGATTTTAAATTCAAATTTTAGATATAAAAGATATTGGTAGGTAGGCAGGTAATTTATGAAATTTCATAGGGAATTCCTACTAGTATCCGGACAGTGCGATAATATCCGTACACTTAGCACTTTGTTTGAGATTAGTAGATAGGTAGGTACAGTATTTATAGTTTAAAATAAAGACAAAAATGCATTCTTTATGTTGGTTCAGATAATTTGATTAATTTGATAATTGAAATTTGTGTCTTTTTATGTTCCAATCCTCCTTTTGTTTTATCATTTTTAATAAATAAATGTAAACAATAAAGCTGGGACCTTAGGTATAAACAAAAAAAAATTAGTTTATATTTAGGTAGGTAGGTAGGTACATATATGTTGTTTGCTGTTGTAGGTACCTTTAATACAATTTTGTCAGCTCTTCTATTTTAAGATGTGTGACTCTTAGGAAAATCCAATTGAAAGTTTTTTTTAACTTATTAACTATTAGTAAGTATACCTATTTTCGTAAATGTAGTGTCGAAGTAGGTATTTTTGTATTGATTTGAAATTTTCTTTTATACGATTTCGCAGTTTTTTTTGTGCCACTTACCAACCAATAATTTTTTAACATTAAACGCAAAATTATATCAATGATAATTACTCATATTATTTCACAACCTTTGTGTTATAACCTTTTTAAGATGAAGGATTCTTCAGATATTTAAAGTCAATTTAAGACTTAATTTCACAATTTAGAAAATCATGGTCTGAAATTAATTTTTTTACTTGCGTCATATAGGCAAGTTTTGCATTCGTAAAAAATGTCGAACTCAAGAATCAAAAATGACATTTCGATGGTAGAGAAGTAGAAAAAAGTGAGTCCACTGATTCCGTCCTGGCCCGTACCTTCACCCCAAGGCATTAGGTTGATTGACCTAAAATTAGGATATTAAGGGTAAGAGCCGATTTGCGTTAAGCGTTCTTAAATTCCCATAGGAAGTTATTGTAATCGGTCCGTTTTCTCGACGTTTCAAGGTCCCTAGAGTCGAAATAAGAGATTTTTAGAGAGATGTCTGTGCGTGCGTGTGTACGTATACGTTCGGGAAGTTTTTTTCGTCGTCCATTGCTCAAGAACCAATAGAGATATCGACTTCAAATAAATTTTGTTATACAGATAATAATGCAGAAAGATGCAGAAAGGACTCTAAAAAAATTGAGTGGGTGGTTTTTTTACCAAAGCAATTTAAAAAAAGGTGAAAATTTTGGTTAACCCTAAATATATCACGAACCAATAACGCTAGAGACTTGAATTAAATTTTATATTATATGTATATTGTAACGCGATACAAAACTAGTATAGTTTTTGGAAAAAAAAAATCAAATTAACGGGTTTTTATAAATAAAAAAAACTGAACAAACATATTTGTCACCTCGAATATTTTAGCAATAAAAATATTGTTTTCAACTTTCACTTAAATTTTGAGAAAAATCGAATTGACAGTTTTCTTGCAAAAAATAAAAACATTACTAAAAGTAAAAAAATTACTTTCGACTCAAATATCTTTACAAAAATTAAAAAAATATTGACTTCAAACTAATTTAATCTCACAGTGATTTTTTTATAAAAGTCCAACAGTCAGTTTTTTCATAAAAAATTAAAATCTACAAAAAATAGTACGCAACATTGGTAAACAATTATGTACGGTTCTCGAAATCTCGCGAACAATAGAAGATATTGACTTCAAATTAATTTAATTCATCCAATTTGTATTTGTTTATATAAGATCGCACACCAGGATCTTTTTTAATATGAAATGTATGGCTTTTATTTACATATATTACATAAATTCTACTTTTTGCTTCATTTTTAACAAATTAATGTGGACAACAAAGCTCGGACCTTATAGAGGGCATAAACAACATATATGTAAATATGGTTTATATTTAATATGGTTTATATTAAGTGTTGCTTAAGCCGATAGATTTTTGTATTGCTCCAGAAGGGTACCCCACGTTATTTTGGTACATTTTTTTCAAAATTCGATGTATCCAAAATGGGTCATTAGTTTTTTACGAAACTGTATATTAATTAGTTCAAAATAACTGCATACCAAAAATATATATTTTAACTAAAATTGAAAAATTGTATGTGTACAAAATTAATTTAAAAAGTAAACTGCTCTAAAGATTTTCAAATAAGAATTTTGAAACATTAAGGTTTTTTTTGACAAATCAAATTTTGGAAACAAGCTTTTTTAACAGGTACATTTTTAAATTTAAAAATACAGGAAATATTTTAAATAGTCTTGGTTTGTCAATTGAACTGATTCGTTCTAAAATTGCCTCTACACGAAGAGACATAGACCCACATTTCGCTAGTCAAAAGTGCACGTACATATATTTTAAAACAGTAGTAAAACGTTATGTTTATTTCAAATTTATAGAAAAATTATTCCTAAGTTAAAAACTTTGCTTTGGCATACAAAAATTGGATTTGCTAGAATTTACATAGATATATCTTTAGACTGAGACAAAGGCATCAAATTTATGTAAGTATAATTACAAATGCTAATACTTCTCTAAAAATAAAGATCCAAATAAAGACTTTTACCTTATTAAAAGTAAACATTTGCTTATACCCTTGATCATTCAAAATTGTTGATAGGAAGGTCCTTCTTTTAATAAATACCTAAATAGGTATATCATAAGAACTTACGTTAAAACGCAAAAACGTAAAATTCGCGTTAAAACGTAAAATTCACGTTCACGTTAAAACGTAAAATTCACGTTCACGTTAAAACGTAAAAACGTAAAATTCACGTTCACGTTAAAACGCAAAAACGTAAAATTCGCGTTAAAACGTAAAATTCACGTTCACGTTAAAACGTAAAAACGTAAAATTCACGTTCACGTTAAAACGCAAAAAACGTAATATTCACGTTAAACGCAAACTTCACGTTCACGTTAAAACGCAAAAACGTAAAATTCACGTTCGGAACGCAAAAATCACCATAGGAAACTGAACAAAATCATGAACAGAACATGATGTTTAAGAGTTAAGTTTTTTCAGAAAAGGTGGTCCATATGAGTGAAGAGAGAAAAGAATCGTTAAGTAAAAAGACATGTTAATTTTTTTAATATTTTTTTTATTTTTTAATTTAATTTTAAGGCCAATGCCACAAGAACAGTTTTACATTTCATTTTCAAGTTCTATTCGATAATGACGCCAAGCTAGTGTATTTATATTATTGGTACTTATAAATCTTTTGTCATCAGAACAACTTAAACTTAATTTGTTTATACATTCGGTGTATATAGTATGGTGTTTAGATCTAAAGTTCAACATTTTACTATAGAAGTTTTGTTTGTGTAGCAAACAGTCTCTGTAATTTTGTAAAGACATTTTTTTACAGCTGCTGATTTGACACCCTTAGCCTTTTTTATTAGTGCTGCATCTTCTATGTCTATACTATACATTTTAGCTCTTAATCCTATAAATTCCTTCATTATTCTACCATTCTTTTTCATCCTTCATAAATCCTAACTTTTTCACATTGAGCTGGGGCAATACCGTAGCAGTTTTGGGGTGGATAGTCTGAAGTATCAAATTTATCTATTATATCATTTCTTATATCATTGTAAAAATCATCTGTTCTTATTTTATAAATAAATGAATCGGTATCCATGTAGGCCAGATGTAGGTTGTCAGTAAATTTAGGTTTCATGTATGCATAATGAAAGTCGTACATTTTATACTTTGAAATCTCCAAAACACAAAAACCTAAGTATATAGGCTTATTATATACACTGTAAATTCGTTTTAACTGAATAGCAGCCATGGTTTTCGAAAATTCTAATATGCTATGAAAATTAGGTTTAGCTATAAGAGCGCGACTACCGAGATGGGTGCCTTTGCTTTCTATTGAATCGACAATTCGAACATCTTTTCGTTTGTCTACATTTTCCATAGTTTTTCCGAATACAGCATTATTACAATGCTTACGCTGATCCTTTTCAAACTTTGTGGTGGTTTTTTTTCTTAGTTCATTGTTTAAATCAATATATTTTTTCAGCCATTGAAATTGTTTGAATTGCATCACTCTATGAATTTTCTCAAGCACCAAACCATTATCAAGGCATTGAATTAATGTTTTGTGATGAGTTATATAATTAACTTTATTATTAACTTCCCATAGGAAGTTATTGTAATGGGTCCGATTTGACAAATTGAAAATTTTGACATTTCTCGACGTTTCAAGGTCCCTAGAGTCGAAATAAAAGATTTTTAGAAAGATGTCTGTGCGTGCGTGTGTACGTACGTCCGTACGTCTGTACGTCCGTACGTCCGTACGTTCGCGACGTTTTTTTCGTCATCCATAGCTCAAGAACCAGAAGAGATATTGACTTCAAATAAATTTTGTTATACAGATAATAAGGCAGAAAGATGCAGAAAGGGCTCTCAATAAAATTGCGTGGGTGGTTTTTTTACCATAGCAGTTTAAAAAAAAGGTGAAAATTTTGGTTAACCCTAAATATCTCATGAACCAATGACGCTAGAGACTTGAATTAAATTTTATATTATATATTGTAACGTGGTACAAAACAATTATATTTTTGGAAAAAAATTCAATTAACGGTTTTTTTTATAAATCAAAAAAACTGAAAAAAAAAATTTGTCACTTCGAAAATTTTACGACTAAAATATGATTTCATTTCCAAAACAATTGTGTGCAATGAAGAATAATGTTTTTGACATCTGATAAAATTTTGAGAAAAATCGAATTGACAGTTTTTTTTACAAAAAATAATAACCTAAAAAAAAATAAAAAAAAAGTTGGTAAAAATTGAGTTTTGACTCAAATATCTTTTCAAGACTTTGAGATTTTGGCTTTAAACTACTTCTATCTTTCAAAAAATGTTGTTTTCAACATTCAGTAAAATTTTGAAAAAAATAGAATTGACAGTTTTTTTACAAAAAATTAAAAACCGAAAAAAAATTTAACAAAAGTTGGTAAAAATTGATTTTCGACTTAAATATCTTTTCAAAAATTTGAGATTATGGCTTCTAACTAATTTTAACTTATAAGAAATATTGTTTTCAACATTAGGAAAAATTTTGAGAAAAATCGAACTGACAGTTTTTTTACAAAAAATAAAAACCTAAACAAAAAAATTAATAAAAGTTGGTAAAAATTGATTTTCGGCTCAAATAGCTTTTCAAAAATTAAAAATATTGGCTTCAAACTTATTTTATTTCACAGAAAATATTGTTTTTTATATTCAGTACTAGGGAACAGACGCCATTGCAACCTTCGAGGCCGTCTACACCCACCAGACCCAGTAAGGGGCCATGTGCAACAACGGGCTTGGAGGATGGTAAAACGGTCTCGAAGGAGAAGAATCTGGAGGTTGCTTGTGAAAGCAGTACAAGGGGCCATGTCCCCGAATGCAGCTCTAGCATAACCCCTTCACCTTCGTCAAGCAGCGGTGTCATGGACGTAACTTCACTAAGTACTAGGACGACAAAAACGGTGATCGAGAAAAAGACTACCAAAACTCTCACCGTAGACAGAATACTACATAGGAGAATACGCAACACTGAACGGACAATTCGACGCCTATCCAACAAAGATCCGGACTCCTTAACGGCAAGGGATAAGATAGTGCTCGAAAACGCTACACGTAACCTTAAGACACTGACAGCAACGAACAAAGACAAAAATATAGGGACTAAGAACCTGATGAAGGAGAAGGAGATGGTGGGCCATGTGCCTTCCCTGGACCCTGATTCAGTGGCAAAAACGTCCAAAAGAACAAGGCAGGATGATACACTTTCGCCCACGAAAAGATCACCCCTGCAGAAAAGAAAAAAGACCTTGGCTACAGAAGAGACGTTAGAGGCGCGCAAATTCGCCATTGCGGATTTCGGCAATCCCTCGAGAAAACTCTCAGAAGACCAATGGCAATTATTGGAAATGAGAATCCTGGATGAGGTTAACGATGCTATCGTTAATAGCAGGCCACCACCACTCTTTGGGAACCTCAAAACCATCCATGGGTTCAAAGTTCTGACGTGCGAGGACGACAATACCCTCGTTTTCCTGCAGGACTTCGTCAAGAGAACGATAGCTCCCTGGCCCAACGCTGATCTCCGCTTGGTCAGTCCGAACGAAATCAGCGACTTCGTCAAACCTAAGGCCAGAATGACGATCAAAGGTCCCGCGATACCCCGAGATCGCGTAGAACGATATCTCCAATCTCTAAATACGGAACAGCTAAGTCAGAGCTGGAAAGTAATAGAGATGGGAGAAAGAACGGAAGAAGGTACAGAAGTGGTGGTGCAACTTAGCCACAAATCTATACCCCTTTTGCGGAAAATAGGATTCAAGGTACGCATCGGCATAAACCGGTGCAAACTGCGGCTAATAACAAACAAACCAAAACAAGTAAGTAACAAAATATGAGCATGAAATTGATTCAAATTAATCTTCATCATAGTAAAGCCGCCAGCTCCAATCTTGTCTACATTTTGGGAAGTAGACAAATTGACATTGCCCTAATTCAAGAACCCTGGTTTTCAGGTGGCAGAATTAGAGGACTACACACATCAGACTTTACACTATACAAAGCCACACAAGTAGCTAATAGTAATATAAGATCTTGTATTTTAGCCAGGAAGAAGTTTAATCTCTTTCTTTTAGCAAATTACAGTGATCCAGACCAATGTGCTGTGAAAATAGAGAGGAAGGGACTCCCACCACTGATCCTGGCATCGTGCTATATGCCGCATGACGGACAAGAAGGGCCTCCCGCTAATATCACAAGCCAGCTTGTAGAGAAAGCTGCCTCTGAGGGATGGGACGTGGTACTAGGCTGTGATACAAACTCACATCATACTCAATGGGGTAGTACCGACATCAACAACAGAGGTGAGTCTCTTTTTGAATTTATACTAGACCATAATCTTTTAGTAGCAAACAGAGGTAACGAACCCACTTTTGTAACTAAAAATAGAAAAGAAGTGCTTGACGCTACCCTAACCAATAACTCAAGCACACTAGTAATAGATCAATGGAATGTTCTTAAAGAGGAATCATTCTCAGACCATAAACTGATAGGGTTCTTGATACACAATGAAGTAGCAACTCCAAAACCCTTTAGGAATTTCAGGAAAACCAACTGGAATATATTCTGCAGGGAAGTAGGACAGGGGATTCAAAACCCGGACACACTTCTAATTCAAGAACCCTCTGACATAGATATTGCGTCAGAAAAACTCAGAGTTGTTCTGAATAGCGCTTTAGAAAAAAGCTGTCCCATTAATCATATGGGAAAAGGTAGGAAAAAACCACCCTGGTGGACCACTGAAATAGGCAACTTAAGAAAAGAAACTAGAAGACTTTTCAACGTCGCCAAAAGAACTAGGAAAGAAGCTGATTGGGAACATTATAAGGCCAGTCAACGTATTTTTAAGGTCGAAACTCAACGGGCAAAACGTAGCTCATGGATGGCCTTCTGCGACGAAATAGAAAGTACAAATGTATCAGCAAGACTCAGGAAAATTCTGACCAAGGACTCAGTCGCTCTAGGATCCCTCAAAAAACCTACAGGCAGCTGGACTGAATCCGGTGGCGAAACGCTTGAGCTCCTTGTGAATACTCACTTTCCTGGCTGCGTAGCTGATATCCGCAGTCCAGAAACAGAGTCTCATACAGAAACCCTAGTACCATCGGATATTATAACGGAAGAAAGGATAAAATGGGCCATTCACTCCTTTTCCCCGTACAAATCCCCTGGTCTAGACGGAATCTTCCCTATGATGCTTCAGAAATGCATAAACCTTATCATCCCACACCTAGTTAGCATTTTCAATAATAGCCTTAAATGGGGGTATGTTCCCTTATCGTGGCGTGAGGTAAAGGTAGTTTTCATTCCTAAGGCTGGTAAACCTAGCCATACGGAGGCCAAAGACTATAGACTCATTAGTCTAACATCGTTTATTTTGAAAACTTTTGAAAGGCTAATTGATATACACATCCGAAGCACCCTGAAACCGGACTGTTTATCGGAATTTCAACATGCCTACATTAAAGGAAAAAGCGTTGAAACAGCATTGCACAATGTTGTCAGCGTCATAGAAAAATCACTGAATGACAAGGAATACACCCTTGCAACGTTCTTGGATATTGAGGGAGCCTTCAATAACGTGAAGAACGAAACAGTGAAGCAAGCCTTGGACGACCACAAAGTCGAAAAAGTAATAACACAGTGGATAATGAGTATGCTCCGAAAGAGACAAATTAACTCTGAGCTAGCGGAAGAAAGGGTGAGAGTAACCACATCCAGAGGCACCCCTCAGGGTGGAGTTCTCTCACCGCTACTTTGGGTTCTTGTCATGAACGGTATACTCTCTAAATTGAAATCAAGTGGAGTAAAGATAATAGCCTACGCTGATGATCTTGCATTGCTAGCGACTGGCAAGTTCCTACCCACTATCAGTGAACAAACCTAATACGCCCTCTCGTTGGTAAGCAAATGGACTAGGAACTGTGGGCTGACAGTTAATCCAGCTAAAACAGAACTAGTGCTATTTACTAACAAGCGTAAAATACCTGATTTTAAAATTCCTTCAATCGAAGGCTGCCCTCTTAAAATCTCCGACCACGCAAAGTACCTCGGTGTGATCTTAGATAAAAAACTAAACTGGGGTCTGAACACTAAAGATAGATTCAAAAAGGCATCGATTGCCTTTTACTCCTGCAATAGAATTTTCGGGAAAACCTGGGGACCAAACCCTAAAATTATCAGATGGATGTATTCGGCAATAATTAGACCAATACTAACCTATGGTAATTTGGTATGGTGGAAAGCTTTAGAAAAGAGCACGAACATGAAAACTTTGACAAAAGTTCAAAGACTTGCGTGCACTGGCATTACGGGAGCAATGAGATCCACTCCAACTGCGGGACTGGAAGTTATACTCAATTTGATTCCCCTAGACCTCTTTGTTCAAGAATCTGCGGCCAAAAGTGCCCTGAGACTTAGTCAAACTAAAGTCTGGATAAACAGTTCCATAGGACACGCCCAGATCCTTCATAAAATTATGGGTCATAGTAATACAGCAGACTATAAAATACCCGTACTTGATTTTCATAAACCATTCCAAGCTGCCATCCCAAGCAGAGAGGAATGGATAGATAATATACCATACTCCAGTGAGTCGTCAATAGCTATCTATACTGATGGCTCTAAAACGGACACTGGTGTAGGGGCAGGCTTCTATTCTGAATCTCTCAAGTTGACCGCCTCGCTTAGGCTTCCAAACCACAGCAGCGTCTTCCAAGCGGAGGTCCTGGCAGTGACAACAGCTGCTAAAAAGGTATCAATGATGGCGATACCACGAGCTGATATCACCTTTTACATTGATAGCCAAGCGGCAATAAAAGCGATTACTGCAACTGAGGTAAAATCGAAGCTTGTTTCATGCTGCCACGAAGAGCTTAAGGTTCTTGGCGCACAGCACAACATTAGACTCTGCTGGGTCCCAGGCCACAGCGATATAGTAGGCAACGAGAAAGCCGATGAATTAGCAAGATTAGGGTCAATGCTTGACGTAAGCCAAGCTCAGCTAGTTAGCATCCCTACCTGTTATTTAAAACAGGAAATCTCAAAAAGAATAACAATTAAGGCCGATGAAAGGTGGAACCTTCTTGACACCTGCGGCACTACAAGAAAGATCTGGCCCTGTTTTAACAAACAAAGAACGGAAAGAATTATGCAGCTACAAAAGGGATCACTTCGATCTCTTGTAAGCATAATCACAGGACATAATCTGTTAGGTTATCATATGAAAAAGATGAGAATCAGTTCAGATGATCTATGCAGAGGATGCGGTGACGAGGAGGTGCATGAAGATACTTCGCACTTTCTGTGTCATTGTCCCGCACTCTCCCATCAAAGGAAGAAACTGCTTGGCAACTATTTCTTCGGGGATTTAAAAGAACTCTCTAGTACGCCAGGTACTAACATTCTGAACTTCGTCAAAGCCTCTAAATGGCTTGACTCACTGAACACATAGGTTTTTTCTTATTAGCTTGAGTAGCAATACTCATGGGTATCACAATGGATCTGTGTTGATCTAAGTGTGACAGTAAAGACATCAACTGTCAGCCCCTCAACCTAACCTAACCTAACCTATATTCAGTAATCTTTTTATAAAAATCCAACAGTCCGTTTTTTCATCAAAAAAATAAAATCTACAAAAAATAGAACGCAAATTTGGCAAGAATTGATACATTTAGACAAACTTTTACGCAAGACAAATCGATAGACGGGATGGGAAGTTACCAGTGTGGGTCGCATCCCAGCCTCTTTTTCAAATCAGCAATCTGATGCTTCAGAATTTTTGAATGGAATACATTTTGAGGATGTTTAAAGTCAACGGAAATAAAAATATTTTAAAAATATTTAAATAGGGTTAGCACTATATTTCTATAAGGATGAATGCCGGCAATTAAAATTTACGATTATAATACGTGCATTGATATATCAAGACCCTGATACATCGTTACCATCATGTCACTCATCTGACTAATAGGACTTGACCATCTATATCTATTACTTTAGGATTTTTCCTGGATTGAGGTAATAATTAGTGTAACAAAAGCCTAATACCTCACTACCATCATATCATTCATTTGTCTAATAGGGCTATACCTTTATCTATTGCTTTGCTAGCATCATGTCAATCATATTACTAAACCCTGTCCCTTATCATTAAAATCCTGAAAAATGATCCAAGGGTTATTTTTATTGCGGAATACAAATGTACATATGTCAATAAGGCCAACACATTATTTTATCTATAGGGATGGATGCCGATAATTAAAATATGCATTCATGATGATCGCTATACATAAATTTATCCAACTGCTTCCTTATATACACCGATGATATTCCAAGTGTCAACAATACAAATTTATGATAATGTTAACTACATGAATGAATGCGGGGAAAAACTCTATTGTTCTACTATTAGCAATCAATATGATATAAGCATGTATTATTACCCCAATACTTCTTTTCATTAGTTACTTTTCACCCCAAAGAAACCTTTTGCAATGTGTAATACGACATTTAGGATCATATCCTGTATATGACTACTTTCCTACCCCCGATGAAGCAGAATACTCCGTTTTTACTCTGGATGATTTCGCTGCTTTTGAAGCAAATTCATTAACCCTAGCCAGTGGATTCAAGCCAACAAAGAAGCTATCGGAGTTGAAAATGGATATAAAATATTACATTTATACCTTGCGAAAGGTTACGACACGGTGTGGGGTGATAGAATCGTAGCGGATCTTGGCGAATATATGGCAAGATACAATTTTTCTCGTTCTGCTTCCTTTATACAAAATACTTGAAAATTATTTTTTTTTCTTATAGGTCTTTTTACCGATAAGATACTCAAAGCTGTCCACAGAAAGCATATTACTAATTGGAGGAGGCTCTTATGCGTTAGAGAAAACATATCAACGTGGATCAACGTTTGAGCTGAAATTTACAAAAATATAAATAATTTTATGTTAATATAATTTATAAGCATATACATATATGTATATATACGTATAAGAAAAAGAGTCAAAATTAAAATTTTTAAAAATCAAATTTATTTCTTTTATTAATTTTACAGAATTTTGTTTTTATCGATCCAAGAGTTATATTCTGGTGGGAATCCCAACCATTTTACAAAAACTTTATTTCCTCTCGTTTGTAGAACTTTTTCAACTAGATATACATCGCCACAATCAGTTTTCAGCAGTTCTAGTTCATAAAAGCCTCCTTGAATAGGTCTTCCTTGAAAGTCTTCGAGAAGATATGTTATAGGTTTTGTTGCTTGGACTTTTCTTATTTTAAAAACCTCAGTAGTCCAGTTGGGTGTATAACCTTTTTCGAATATATGTTTATACTTGCTAATTCTTACGTTATCACCAACTTTGAATTTCCTTTTACTAAACACTTCTTTATTATTTTTGAAAAGTGATAACATTGACTTTGAATTTTTCTTGTTTACATCTGCAGGTTTACATTTAATGGTTCGGTGGAAAGAATGATTATAATCATAAAGCAATTTCTTATAAATAGTTATCCACTTATAGCTTCCATTAAAACTAAATTCTTTCCACATTTTTTCCTTATAGGTTCTATTAAATCTTTCAATAATTGAAGCCTTCAATGAGCTGAACGTAGAATATTGATTAATTTTATGTTTTTCCATCAAACCGTTGAAGTTTGTATTGAAAAATTCCTTTCCATCATCAGTCTGCAAGTTCTTTGGCATCCTAGAAGAATTAGTAAATATTTCATTCATTCCTTTTGAAATAGTTATGCATTTTTTGTTTTTCATTGGGATAACCCAAGCAAATTTTGAAAAAGCATCGATAACTGTCATCAAATAATTAAATCCATTGTTTTTATCGCTGTAAGGTATCATTTCAACCAGATCTGCTTGCCACAAGGCATCATATACCTTTATGATAACATGATGACGTTTGATCATAATTTTCAAGTATTTTGTATAAAGGAAGCAGAACGAGAAAAATTGTATCTTACCATATATTCGCCAAGATCCGCTACGATTCTATCACCCCACACCGTGTCGTAACCTTTCGCAAGGTATAAATGTTATATTTTAGATCCATTTTCAACTCCGATAGCTTCTTTGTTGGCTTGAATCCACTGGCTAGGGTTAATGAATTTGCTTCAAAAGCAGCGAAATCATCCAGAGTAAAAACGGAGTATTCTGCTTCATCGGGGGTAGGAAAGTAGTCATATACAGGATATGATCCTAAATGTCGTATTACACATTGCAAAAGGTTTCTTTGGGGTGAAAAGTAACTAATGAAAAGAAGTATTGGGGTAATAATACATGCTTATATCATATTAATTGCTAATAGTAGAACAATAGAGTTTTTCCCCGCATTCATTCATGTAGTTAACCTTATCATAAATTTGTATTGTTGACACTTGGAATATCATCGGTGTATATAAGGAAGCAGTTGGATAAATTTATGTATAGCGATCATCATGAATGCATATTTTAATTATCGGCATCCATCCCTATAGATAAAATAATGTGTTGGCCTTATTGACATATGTACATTTGTATTCCGCAATAAAAATAACCCTTGGATCATTTTTCAGGATTTTAATGATAAGGGACAGGGTTTAGTAATATGATTGACATGATGCTAGCAAAGCAATAGATAAAGGTATAGCCCTATTAGACAAATGAATGATATGATGGTAGTGAGGTATTAGGCTTTTGTTACACTAATTATTACCTCAATCCAGGAAAAATCCTAAAGCAATAGATATAGATGGTCAAGTCCTATTAGTCAGATGAGTGACATGATGGTAACGATGTATCAGGGTCTTGATATATCAATGCACGTATTATAATCGTAAATTTTAATTGCCGGCATTCATCCATATAGAAATATATCATATATATATATATATATATATCATATATATATATATATCATCACAAAACATTAATTCAATGCCTTGATAATGGTTTGGTGCTTAAGAAAATTCATAGAGTGATGCAATTCAAACAATTTCAATGGCTGAAAAAATTATATTGATTTAAACAATGAACTAAGAAAAAAAACCACCACAAAGTTTGAAAAGGATCAGCGTAAACTTTGTAATAATGCTATATTCGGAAAAACTATGGAAAATGTAGACAAACGAAAAGATGTTCGAATTGTCGATTCAATAGAAAGCAAAGGCACCCATCTCGGTAGTCGCGCTCTTATAGCTAAACCTAATTTTCATAGCATATTAGAATTTTCGAAAACCATGGCTGCTATTCAGTTAAAACGAATTTACAGTGTATATAATAAGCCTATATACTTAGGTTTTTGTGTTTTGGAGATTTCAAAGTATAAAGTGTACGACTTTCATTATGCATACATGAAACCTAAATTTACTGACAACCTACATCTGGCCTACATGGATACCGATTCATTTATTTATAAAATAAGAACAGATGATTTTTACAATGATATAAGAAATGATATAATAGATAAATTTGATACTTCAGACTATCCACCCCAAAACTGCTACGGTATTGCCCCAGCTCAATGTGAAAAAGTTAGGATTTATGAAGGATGAAAAAGAATGGTAGAATAATGAAGGAATTTATAGGATTAAGAGCTAAAATGTATAGTATAGACATAGAAGATGCAGCACTAATAAAAAAGGCTAAGGGTGTCAAATCAGCAGCTGTAAAAAATGTCTTTACAAAATTACAGAGACTGTTTGCTACACAAACAAAACTTCTATAGTAAAATGTTGAACTTTAGATCTAAACACCATACTATATACACCTAATGTATAAACAAATTAAGTTTAAGTTGTTCTGATGACAAAAGATTTATATGTACCAATAATATAAATACACTAGCTTGGCGTCATTATCGAATAGAACTTGAAAATGAAATGTAAAACCGATCTTGTGGCATTGGCCTTAAAATTTAATTAAAAAATAAAAAAAATATTAAAAAAATTAACATGTCTTTTTACTTAACGATTCTTTTCTCTCTTCACTCATATGGACCACCTTTTCTGAAAAAACTTAACTCTTAAACATCATGTTCTGTTCATGATTTTGTTCAGTTTCCTATGGTGATTTTTGCGTTCCGAACGTGAATTTTACGTTTTTGCGTTTTAACGTGAACGTGAATTTTACGTTTTTGCGTTTTAACGTGAACGTGAATTTTACGTTTAACCTGAATTTTACGTTTTTTGCGTTTTAACGTGAACGTGAATTTTACGTTTTTACGTTTTAACATGAACGTGAATTTTACGTTTTAACGCGAATTTTACGTTTTTGCGTTTTAACGTGAACGTGAATTTTACGTTTTTACGTTTTTTTACGTTTTTGCGTTTTAACGTGAACGTGAATTTTACGTTTTTAAGTTTTAACATGAACGTGAATTTTACGTTTTAACGCGAATTTTACGTTTTTGCGTTTTAACGTGAACGTGAATTTTACGTTTTTTTACGTTTTTGCGTTTTAACGTGAACGTGAATTTTACGTTTAACGTGAATTTTACGTTTTTTGCGTTTTAACGTGAACGTGAATTTTACGTTTTTACGTTTTAACATGAACGTGAATTTTATGTTTTAACGCGAATTTTACGTTTTTGCGTTTTAACGTGAACGTGAATTTTACAGTTTTAACGTGAACGTGAATTTTACGTTTTAACGCGAATTTTACGTTTTTGCGTTTTAACGTAAGTTCTTATGATATACCTATTTAGGTAACTATTAAAAGAAGGACCTTCCTATCAACAATTTTGAATGATCAAGGGTATAAGCAAATGTTTACTTTTAATAAGGTAAAAGACTTTATTTGGATCTTTATTTTTAGAGAAGTATTAGCATTTGTAATTGTACTTACATAAATTTGATGCCTTTGTCTCAGTCTAAAGATATATCTATGTAAATTCTAGCAAATCCAATTTTTGTATGCCAAAGCAAAGTTTTTAACTTAGGAATAATTTTTCTATAAATTTGAAATAAACATAACGTTTTACTACTGTTTTAAAATATACGTACGTGCACTTTTGACTAGCGAAATGGGGGTCTATGTCTCTTCGTGTAGAAGGTAGAGGCAATTTTAGAACGAATCAGTTCAATTGACAAACCAAGACTATTTAAAATATTTCCTGTATTTTTAAATTTAAAAATGTACCTGTCAAAAAAAACCTTAATGTTTCAAAATTCTTATTTTTAGAGCAGTTTACTTTTTAAATTAATTTTGTACACATACAATTTTTCAATTTTAGTTAAAATATATATTTTTGGTATGCAGTTATTTTGAACTAATTAATATACAGTTTCGTAAAAAACTAATGACCCATTTTGGATACATCGAATTTTGAAAAAAATGTACCAAAATAACGTGGGGTACTCTTCTGGAGCAATACAAAAATCTATCGGCTTAAGCAACACATAGATGCCTGCTTAAATATAAACCATATTTACATATATGTTGTTTATGCCCTCTATAAGGTCCGAGCTTTGTTGTCCACATTAATTTGTTAAAAATGAAGCAAAAAGTAGAATTTATGTAATATAATATGTAAATAAAAGCCATACATTTCATATTAAAAAAGATCCTGGTGTGCGATCTTATATAAACAAATACAAATTGGATGAATTAAATTAATTTGAAGTCAATATCTTCTATTGTTCGCGAGATTTCGAGAACCGAACATAATTGTTTACCAATGTTGCGTACTATTTTTTGTAGATTTTAATTTTTTATGAAAAAACTGACTGTTGGACTTTTATAAAAAAAATCACTGTGAGATTAAATTAGTTTGAAGCCAATATTTTTTAATTTTTGTAAAGATATTTGAGTCGAAAGTAATTTTTTACTTTTAGTAATGTTTTTATTTTTTGCAAGAAAACTGTCAATTCCATTTTTCTCAAAATTTAAGTGAAAGTTGAAAACAATATTTTTATTGCTAAAATATTCGAGGTGACAAATATGTTTGTTCAGTTTTTTTGATTTATAAAAACCCGTTAATTTGATTTTTTTTTCCAAAAACTATACTAGTTTTGTATCGCGTTACAATATACATATAATATAAAATTTAATTCAAGTCTCTAGCGTTATTGGTTCGTGATATATTTAGGGTTAACCAAAATTTTCACCTTTTTTTAAATTGCTTTCGACATTTTTTACGAATGCAAAACTTGCCTATATGACGCAAGTAAAACCGTGATTTTCTAAATTGTGAAATTAAGTCATAAATTGACTTTAAATATCTGAAGAATCCTTCATCTTAACAAGGTTATAACACCAAGGTTGTGAAATAACATGAGTAATTATCATTGATATAATTTTACGTTTAATGTTAAAAAATTATTGGTTGGTAAGTGGCACAAAAAAACTGCGAAATCGTATAAAAGAAAATTTCAAATCAATACAAAAATACCTACTTCGACACTACATTTACGAAAATAGGTATACTTACTAATAGTTAATAAGTTAAAAAAACTTTCAATTGGATTTTCCTAAGAGTCACACATCTTAAAATTGAAGAGCTGACAAAATTGTATTAAAGGTACCTACAACAGCCAACAACATACATAAACCTACCTATACCTACATACCTAAATATAAACTAATTTTTTTTTTTGTTTATGCCTAAGGTCCCAGCTTTATTGTTTACATTTAGTTATTAAAAATAATAAAACAAAAGGAGAATTGGAACATAAAAAGATACAAATTTCAATTATCAAATTAATCAAATTATCTGAACCCACATAAAGAATGCATTTTTGTTTTTATTTTTATTTTAAACTACATACATAGGTATTTAGAAATACTGTACCTACCTATCTACTAATCTCAAACAAAATGCTAAGTTCACGGATATTATCGCACTGTCCAGATACTAGTAGGAATTCCCTATGAAATTTCATAAATTACCTGCCTACCTACCAATATCTTTTATATCTAAAAATTGAATTTAAAATAAAACCCACATCCTGGAAAAAATCACCTACCAGTTGATATTTATCTACAAAAAAAAAAACACCAGCAAAAATATACATAACTATAACCAAACGTATAACTATCCCAATATGTTTCTTCTTCACAAAAATCGCATCGTAGCTTCGTATACATAATACAACCATTTTTCATATACAAAGATCGTACACAGGGAGAAGCAGAGTCATGAATGTAAATAAAAACAAAAATCAGTACAAGATCTTAAACAGCTGATGTAAGCATACAAAAATTTCATTCATCCCCTTATTAGACACAATATTAAGACATTGCCGTTTTTCATATAAAAATGCATTGATATAAAGAAATTACAAAAACAAATTCATCGACCTTCATGTGGAAGCTTAGTACATGAAAACATATACAAGGATAGATTCAAATAGAATGAAATTAACTGTCTCCCTTATTCTGCTGGCTGCTCTCGGTCCCCGATACCACCGCCAACGACGGCGGCGGCGCGGCGCACAGTGGGGAAAATGCGGACAAAACCTATTTTTCTGAAAGTAGGATTTTTTTTTTAAACTGAAAGTGTTTCTTATAGTTAATTGGTTGTAGAATCAGAAAATGAAAACCGTTTTTCAAAAAAAAAAATTGTAGACCAGTAGATTTTTGCTCAAAGTTCAAATATCGTGAAAACTGATAAAATATTGGTATTCCTTAAATGATCAGTATATTGTGAAATTTGAAAGTTTCAAACAATTTTGTCTGCTTACATGATTGAAATAAATAGATAAACAATACAGTATGTTATTTTATTGAAAAAAAATTGGATAAGGTATTTTTTGACGAAGAAACACTCTATTTATGTGATTTTTTTAGTTCGCATAAGGTTTTAACTACTGCCTCTGTTTGCCTCTGTTAGCAAACTATTCCCAATAGATAGTGTAGGGTCTCAGCAACGTTTTTCAGTAAAAATCTCATCCGGATACGTCCGGATGCGGTTTTTAGAGCAATTTTAAGTTGGGAAGTCATATAAAAAAAATCGATATTTATGCCTTTTAACCAGTTCGGCACGAGTACGATAACTTTGGCGCCAAGATATAATAACGGTTTTTGGTAGAGGGGCTTTATACAAGCATTTTTTACTATGGCAGGGGGGGTCTATCTCCCCCCGTTTAGGCGGTAGGGGCAATTTAAAAAATATATTATTTAAAATGGAAAAAAATAATTAAAAAATAACGGTGATACTTACAATTAAGTTTTATACATTTTTTTAAAGCCAATATTCTGTTTTATTAGCCAGTTTTTAATTCAAGTCAAAACTATGCGCAGTTTTTGAAAAATTTAATTTTAAACTCAAAATTTGAGTAAAAAAAGTTAAAAAAAAGGTAAGTTAAAAAAGGTGTAATTTTTCAATACTTCAAGATTATCTACCATTGTTTTTATTTCAGAATTTATTGCTCTTATTTGTTTTTGATCAAAAACTGAAAACTAGATGATTTTATGTCTTTTAGTTTTTGAGAAAATTGAAAATAAAAATTTAATTTTAAACTCAAAATTTGAGTGAAAAAAGTTAAAAAAAGGTTGAAAGTGTAACTTTTTCAATACTTCAAGATTATCTACCATTGTTTTTATTTCAGAATTTATTGCTCAAAAACTGAAAACTAGATGATTTTATGTCTTTTAGTTTTTGAGAAAATTGAAAATAACCACAACTACTATTTTAATTTTGTTTGCTTGAGTGGTCTTGTTTTGATAGTAATAATGGTATTTGCGTATGCGTAATGCGTGTTTGGGTGTATGCAACAGTAAGGTGTGCGCGAGTTTGGGTGTATGCAACAGTGGCATCTGCAACCCCCCTGCTTGGGCACACTATAGGATTTGGGGTGGGTGCAAGTTGGAGTGCGTGCAAGGTGGGGTGGGTGCAAGGTGCGGTGGGTGCAAGATGGGGTGCATGGAAAGTTTCTTTTGCATTTAAATAAGCTGGATTTAAGAAAAATTAATTTACCCTAGGTGTATCTTAATCCATATTCGATTATTACTATCAAAATAAGACTACGTTAATACTTAAGCAAGGAAAAAGTAATTTAATTAAAATATTTTGTTTTGGTAATTTTCAATTTTCTCAAGAACTAGAAGACATAAAGTCATCTAGTTTTCAGTTTTTGATCAAAAACAAATAAGAGCAATGAATTATAAAAAAAAAATAGTATATAATCTGAAAGTTTTGAAAAATTACACTTTAAACCTTTTTTTAAACTTTTTTTTGCACAAATTTTGACTTTAAAACAATTTTTTTCAAAAACTATGCATAGTTTTGACTTGATTTAAAAACAAGCTAATAGAAAAAAGTGTTGGCTTTAAAAAAGATATAATACTTAATTATAAGTATTACCATTATTTTTTAATTATTTTTTTTCCATTTAATGTACATATTTTTTTAAATTGCCCCTACCGCCTAAACGGGGGGAGATAGACCCCCCTTCCCATAGTAAAAAATGCTTGTTTTTAACTGTTCTATACAAATCCGTCATTAAACTTTGTCGCCAAAGTTATCGTACTCTCCCCTTTTTATTGCTAAAATATTCGAGGTGACAAATATGTTTGTTCAGTTTTTTTGATTTATAAAAACCCGTTAATTTGATTTTTTTTCCAAAAACTATACTAGTTTTGTATCGCGTTACAATATACATATAATATAAAATTTAATTCAAGTCTCTAGCGTTATTGGTTCGTGATATATTTAGGGTTAACCAAAATGTTCACCTTTTTTTAAATTGCTTTGGTAAAAAAACCACCCACTCAATTTTTTTAGAGTCCTTTCTGCATCTTTCTGCATTATTATCTGTATAACAAAATTTATTTGAAGTCGATATCTCTATTGGTTCTTGAGCAATGGACGACGAAAAAAACTTCCCGAACGTATACGTACACACGCACGCACAGACATCTCTCTAAAAATCTTTTATTTCGACTCTAGGGACCTTGAAACGTCGAGAAAACGGACCGATTACAATAACTTCCTATGGGAATTTAAGAACGCTTAACGCAAATCGGCTCTTACCCTTAATATCCTAATTTTAGGTCAATCAACCTAATGCCTTGGGGTGAAGGTACGGGCCAGGACGGAATCAGTGGACTCACTTTTTTCTACTTCTCTACCATCGAAATGTGATTTTTGATTCTTGAGTTCGACATTTTTTACGAATGCAAAACTTGCCTATATGACGCAAGTAAAAAAATTAATTTCAGACCATGATTTTCTAAATTATGAAATTAAGTCTTAAATTGACTTTAAATATCTGAAGAATCCTTCATCTTAAAAAGGTTATAACACAAAGGTTGTGAAATAATATGAGTAATTATCATTGATATAATTTTGCGTTTAATGTTAAAAAATTATTGGTTGGTAAGTGGCACAAAAAAAACTGCGAAATCGTATAAAAGAAAATTTCAAATCAATACAAAAATACCTACTTCGACACTACATTTACGAAAATAGGTATACTTACTAATAGTTAATAAGTTAAAAAAAACTTTCAATTGGATTTTCCTAAGAGTCACACATCTTAAAATAGAAGAGCTGACAAAATTGTATTAAAGGTACCTACAACAGCAAACAACATATATGTACCTACCTACCTACCTAAATATAAACTAATTTTTTTTTGTTTATACCTAAGGTCCCAGCTTTATTGTTTACATTTATTTATTAAAAATGATAAAACAAAAGGAGGATTGGAACATAAAAAGACACAAATTTCAATTATCAAATTAATCAAATTATCTGAACCAACATAAAGAATGCATTTTTGTTTTTATTTTAAACTATAAATACTGTACCTACCTATCTACTAATCTCAAACAAAGTGTACGGATATTATCGCACTGTCCGGATACTAGTAGGAATTCCCTATGAAATTTCATAAATTACCTGCCTACCTACCAATATCTTTTATATCTAAAATTTGAATTTAAAATCAAACCCACATCCTGAAAAAAAATCACCTACCAATTGATATTTATCTACAAAAAAAAAAAAAAAAAAACACCAATCAAAAATATACATATGTAACTATAACCAAACGTATAACTATCCCAATATGTTTCTTCTTCACAAAAATCGCATCGTAGCTTCGTCTACATAATACAACCATTTTTCATATACAAAGATCGTACACACGGAGAAGCAGAGGCATGAATGTAAATAAAAACAAAAATCGGTACAAGATCTTAAACAGCTGATGTAAGCATACACAAATTTCATTCATCCCCTTATTAGACACATATAAAAATGCATTGATGTAAAGAAATTACAAAAACAAATTCATTGACCTTCATATGGAAGCTTAGTATATGAAAACATATACAAGGATAGATTCAAATAGAATGAAATTAACTGTCTCCCTTATTCTGCTGGCTGCTCATGGGAATGGAAATAATATTTTTCTCTCGGTCCCCGATACAACCGCCAACGACGGCGCGGCGGCGGCGTCCGGTCGCGCAAAAAAAATGTCTGCCCATGAGAGTACTATAGTTTTCATATACAAAGGTTGTGCTATCCAAAAAATCCAACTATGAAAGTATATCCCACAACCATTTTATCACTGAAAATCCAATCCCACAACCAATGTTGAAATGAAAAAAAAATACAGATGGTGCTAGAAATCCAACCACTGATAATTATTCCCAATTAGAAATTTAATTTTTGAACTAGAAATCCAACTACAAAAGTATATCCCGCAACCAATTTATCACTGAAAATCCAATCCCACAACCAATATTACGTGAATTTTACGTTCTTACGTTCTAACGTGAACGTGAATTTTACGTTTTTACGTTCTAACGTTTGCTAAGCATGGTCCATAACCCAAAATAATATCGGTATTTAGCATAGATCGGAACCCTGGTGATGCCGGTGCACCGGTGCAGCACCGGTATATAGCATAGATCAGAACCCTGGTGATACCGGTGATACCGGTGATCCAGAACCTTCTAGTTACAACTACTGGCATGGAAGTAGTTTTGACGTTTAGCAGTTTTTGTAGTCGCTTTAATTTTAACTTCCCATAGGAAGTTATTGTAATCGGTCCGATTTGTCGAATTGAAAAATTTGACATTTCTAGACGTTTCAAGATCCCTAGAGTCGAAATAAAAGTTTCTTAGATATGTAGATGTCTGTGCGTGCATGTGTACGTATGTATGTTCGTATGTCCGTACGTTTGCTAAGTTTTTTTTTTGTCGTCCATACCTCAAGAAGCAATAGAGATATCGACTTCAAATAAATTTCGTTTTACAGTTAAAAATGCAGAAAGATGCAGAAAGGACTCTAAACAAAATTGTTTTTTTTACCATAGCAATTAAAAAAAAATGAAAATGTTGTTAACCCAAAATATTTCACGAACCAATGACGCTAGATACTTAAATTGAATTTTATATTGTAACGTGATACCAAACAAGTATATTTAAAAAAAAATCCAGTTAACGGTTTTTTATAAATCAAAAAAAAACTGTAAACAAATATTTGTCACCTCGAATATTTTACGAAAGAAAATGATTTTATCTCCAAAATAATTTTGTGCAAAGAAGAATAACGTTTTTGACATCTGGTAAAATTTTGAGAAAAAAAAAATTACTATAAGTTCGGAAAAATTGATTTTCGACTGTGAAATCAAATTTTTTCATTATATGCAAAATATTGTTGTAAATTTTTTAATTTTTAGAATAATTTAACTGACAACTTTTTTAACAAAACACGAAAACCTACAAACATTTTAAGCAAGACAAATCGGCAGACGGAATGGGATGTTTTCAGTGTGGGTCGCATCCCAGCCTCTTTTTATAATAATGTGTTGCGTCAACCTTGAACAAGACATAATTATATTTATCGACGTGTTGTTTTAATTTAATGAAATTGACAAAGGTGTCTATGAAAGTTATGAAAATTAACCTACTTTCGGAAAAATATTTACCTACATACCTATAATTTTCAAGGCAGTACCTGAGTATAATTCTATCTGTACCTTACAGAGGTACATCTACCTTTGAACAAATTTTAAACACAAATATTGAGGGAAGTACCTATACCTTCTTTGTAGATTCATATCACAATATATCTACTTTAAATACCAGTTGAATAGATGAAGGTTATCAGTAGGGAAGGTAAGTAGGTAGGTAGGTTCATTAGATTTCAATTTGACAAGTGCAAAATTTGGTTTGGTCTTTGAAACACAAAAATAGTATTTACCTACATATGTATGTACATATGTATATCTAGGTCCTAGTTAATACCTATGTATGCAATTTACATAAGGTACATACATATGTATATATTATGGTTTTATATTATGTTATATTTAAAACATACAGTTTTGAGTTTTTTCTTGAGTTAGGTAAGTAAGGTATACTAACATATACCTAAGGTATCTTGTTGAACCTTCGCCGATTTACGTTGTTTATCAATGTTTTGATTAACTTCAAATACTTTGTAGGTAAAGCAGACGATTTTAAGTAATTTTTGTTTTGCTTGAAAAAAAAAACTGTAAATTGGACAAACCACATCAAATTATAGTTGCAACACTTTACCAAAACCATTAAATAAAATAAAAACAGCATAAAAAAGATAATGTACAAGAATATATTATTAATAAGATCAGATAGTTATACTGGTACATATACTCGTATGTACATTACAATGAAAAAAACTCTTCCTTTAAAATTTAAACTCGATCGAGTTAAATTTAGTATGAAACTAAGATTGAAACTAAATGATCAAGACCAAGCTACGTTATGAAAAACTGCTGCTAGCGAATTTTGATTGATATAAGATTTTTATTGTTCACCATTTAGTTTTAACATAAGTTTCATAATTAAGTGCTATTGTGGTTAAATCCTGAGCAAAGTGTACTTTTGAAGCACTCTTCTACAAAACATTGCACAGTAGTTTTAACCTTTGTTATACAACTGAATAGTATTATTATGAACTAGAAAATTTTGTTACGAAAGTCGGACTATGAGGGCGGTGTGTGTACGGAAATTTGGTGTGGAATCTAAAAGCGACTGGAAAATAAAATTTTTAAAGCAAGAGTGGGAATGAAAGGAGTATATTATTTTGTCCTCATAAGTATTAAGATGTGTGAGGGAGTCAGTTGAATCAGCTGTTTATTTAAAAAAAATGAGAAAATGTGTAAGCAAAAACACAAAAACAGTTCGTTGCCATAGATACCTTGGATTTTTTTGTGCCTCTGTCTACCTATCAATGTAAAGGAGCTATGCATATACATATCGTTATAGCTATGAATTGTATGCTTTTAGCAGTAGGTATTTTGCTTGAAGAAAATTATATTCATTTGATTTTAGATTTTCAGTTTTTGAGAAATTTGAAAATTTAAATGCAACGTTTGCAAATTTCATTCTCTGTAGGATTCATTGTTGCCATATTTTGAATATGGGGTATAGAAGTATGTGTATACATAGATTTTTTAATGTTTATATTTCTACAATGTAGGTATATGTAGGTAGAGGGTGGATATGTAAGTAGTACCTAAGGAGATTGGCATGTTGTGCTAGGCGGTGGAATAACTTTTTTTAAATACTGGTTCTAAACAATGAAGCCAAAAATAATAAAATAAATAAATGAAACTTTATTTATTTATTAAATTCCCATAGGAAGATATTGTAATGGGTCCGATTTGTCGAATTGAAAATTTTGACATTTCTCGACGTGGAGAGTCGAAATAAAAGATTTTAGAAAGATGTCTGTGCGTGCGTATGTACGTACGTTTGTACGTCCGTACGTTCGCGACGTTTTTTTTTTGTCGTCCATTGCTCAAAAACCAGTAGATATCGACTTCAAATAAATTTTGTTATACAGGTAATAAAGCAGAAAGATGCAGAAAGGACTCTCAAAAAAATTGAGTGGGTGGTTTTTTTTACCATAGCAATTTAAAAAACAGTGGAAATGTTGGTTAACCCTCAATATCTCACGAACCATTGACGCTAGAGACTTGAATTAAATTTTTTATTATATATTGACACGTGATACAAAATTTGAGATTGTGGCTTCCAACTAATTTTATAAAAAATATTGTTTTCAACATTCGAACAAATTTTGAGAAAAATCGAATTGACAGTTTTCTTACAAAAAATAAAAACCTAATTTAATTTCATTCATCAAAATTAATTTCATTCATCAAAAAACGCTACAATTTGCATTCGAAAGAAATAGGACAGGGCTGCCACTTTTGAACGTAAGAACTATGTTAACAACTTCATATGGATATAAATGCATTTTAAAAATAAAATAAATTAATACTGTAATTTGTACCTACATAATTGCGTATTTACTATGCTTAAGAAATAGAAAACATTAATCTACATTTGTTCGTTATATTTCTAAAAATATCCAACATTGTAAAGGTGATATAATATCTATCTACCTATATTTATCCTTATAAAAAACAAACAATAAATATCTGACCATTATGAGCATTATATTAATTTTCTTATTCATTTCATTCATTGAATTTCTAATTGAATTTCTCATTCTTTCTTATTCATACTTGAATTTAAAAAAAGAAGTACCTACTTAAAGTTTCAAATTGGGAACCGGAAACATTTTGTACTCATTCAATCCTTTTTTTGCCTTGTTGATATTTTTCAATATTCCTCAATACCTACCAAGCAAAAAAAACACATTATACATATTTGTATAGAATATGCATTGAAAAATAATAACAAAAATGTCTTTTCAGTGAGTCCCTCCAACTATCGCTAAATTTGTATACATTCTTCTCTATCTTCTTTTCTTCAATTATCTGGAAAATTATTATTTAATTTTGCAATTCTCGCTCATTCTCCCCTCACCCCAATACATTCCACACGTCAAACACGTGGAACTAACGTTTGGGAAGTCGGCAAGTAGTTTTATTGCCGACGTTTCACCTTCATGATAGTACTATTCAATTTATATACAAAGAGTAAATCTCAGTCCAGTGAATTCCAAAAAATTTGATTTTTTGTATAGTCTGCGTTTTCATTTAGATGATGCCAATTACATAGCATAATGCAAGAAGTAACTGTCGAATGTTGTATGTAATTTAAAATAACCGTATAAATAAATCATGCGATCTACCATTTATGTATACATATAAATATGTATATAAATCATACGATAGCTTTTCTTATGTAAAACTCTTAGTCTAACAGTTATTTCTGAAAGTAAATTGTAATCTCCTTAAGAGAAAGAATATATAAAAACAGTTGCAGATTGACCTCCATTTTGAACGCATCGCTAAATAAAAAGCCTTGAAAATATAAAAAGTGTCGTTTTTTCAGTAAAAATTTTGATCCTAATCGCGCCGGATAAGAATCGGTAGTGGTATATGGTAATGGTATACAGTCCACGGGAGAAATTTATTAATAAATTAATTATCGGATTATTCTTAGTAAAAAAGAATTAAATCAAATCATTGATCGGGATAACTTATCGGTAAAGTTGTTAAAAGACAAATCGCGAAATCTTTTGGGTATTTAATACATCTGCTCAGCAACGTTCGTTCGCATCGGGCGAACGGACGGGAGACAAGAACAAGAAGTGCTTTTTCAACCGTGCGGTATTTTGTTAAGTACATAAAGGCAGTTTCGTTTCTGTGCTCTTAATTGAAATAAAAAATAGGAAAAGAAAATTACGCAATAAATAGAAGCACACAAGACCAAGTCACTTTGTGCGAAAAATTAAAAGTGTATTGTGTATAGTCCATATTAATTTGTATATTGCCGGTGAATGCGCTTGTACTGCTGCTTCTGCTGCTGTGCCGTGGCTGCTGTTTTTGGACTTTGGTTGTTGGATAAATCCTGTCGTTCAGGGAAAATTGTTAAGTATTCTGTTAATCAGGTAAAAAACGATATACCTATTTTGAATTTCCATTATATATTATATGTGGTGGAGTGTTCTGGCAACCCTTCGAGCAGTGTTAGAGGCAACCATAAGTCGGCCAATCAGGAAGCACCACGACAACAGGCGCGAGTCTCGATAGAGGCTGCCTGCAGCGAGCTACACGAACACGACGATGACCATTCATTTTTCAGTCATGATATCGAGTTTGTGAGAAGCACATTGCGCTTTAAATACCTACTTCCTAAATAAAGATAAAATAGAATTAAACGTTTCTTTTATTTCGTTTTTTGGACTTTTAGGTTTCCTGCGACTAAAGTGGTGACCCTGACGTGATGGCTGAAGAAAACGGTGTACCTCCAGTACATCCAGTACATACAGTACCTCCAGCTATTGTTCAACCGGTCGATGTAGCCGCAAACTACTATGCTCGCCTCCAGATGCCACCTTTCGTTGAGTCAGACGTCGACAACTGGTTCTTTTTGCTAAATTTTTATTTTCGGGCATCAGGAGTAGCACAGGATGGCCGAAAATTCGACACCGTTTGTGCACAACTGCCGCTCTCTCGAATTACTGAGCTCCGACCGATAATTGATGCAGCCCCAGAACGCGAGAAGTACGAATATATTCGCTCCGAACTCATCAACTATTTTGCTGACAGCCAACAAAAAAGACTCCATCGAGTCCTTCACGATATACCGCTTGGCGACAAAAAACCGAGTCAGCTCTATTTTGAGATGATCCAAGCATCTAAAGGCTCTCTGAGTGTACCTGTGTTGCTCGATTTATGGGCAGCACGTCTTCCGCAATCTGTCCATGCAGTGACTGTCATGGTTAAAGGATCCGCCGCGGAAAAAACACAAATTGCCGACACGGTAATGGAAAATGTTGAACTACGCCAGCTAAATGCCGTCGCATCCAGTGCCAATGGGCCAGCTTTAGCATTAGTACCCAATGAAAGTCAAGCCTTCATCGACAGCGCCCCATCCTCGTCCGAAATCGCTCATCTGACACAGGAAGTTTCGAAGTTAGTAACCCAGCAGCGCCAACAACGACCGTCACGGCAACAAAATCGCACGCCTTCACGATCAGGCCAGCCCGAAATTTGTAGCCAGCGCAGACGCGAGCAATCGATTGAGCAGTTCGATGACTGTTGATTCCATCGCAATTTTGGGAAAAAGGCAACCAATTGCCGTCCGCCTAGCCGCCTTGGTCGGCAACTGCCACTTACATCATCTTCTCAAAATCAATTATGACTTCGCTCGAAAACCTCGGATAACATAGCAGAACCCAAACGTGCCTTATTCTCTATCAATAGACTCTGCTTGCGTGAACATAATACCAACCTCTCTTTCCTCATTGATACAGGTGCTGAAGTTTCCTGCATTCCACCATCTTCATCAAAGAAAAAACCTCGACCAACCACCATGCAGCTGTTTGCTGTAAACAGCTCGCCGATAAAAGTTTACGGTGAAGTCACTCATGAGTTCAACCTTGGGCTCCACCGTCCATTCGTTTGGACTTTCCGACGTCACATCGCCAATCATTGGAGCCGATTTTCTCCAGCATCACGACCTAATGGTTGACGTTAATAGAGCTCGCCTAATTGACTCACGCTCCAACTCAGCTTCGAAATCGCTCTTCGCTATTACCAGCAACCAACAGTCCCCGCAGCTCATCGATCGAAATTCACCGTTTGCCGACATTATAACGACTTTCCCAAACATTACTCGCCTCGCACCGCCCGGTGTATCGACCAACTCCAAAGCAGTCCACTTCATCGAAACAAACGGCCCACCATGTTCAGCTCGAGCACGCCGACTGCCTCCGGATAAATTGAAGGCTGCAAGGAAGGAATTTGAATTGCTGATGCGTGCTGGTATTTGTCGACCCTCAAAATCCAATTGGTCGAGCCCGCTTCACATGGTGCGTAAAGCAGACGGCTCATGAAGACCCTGTGGTGACTACAGGAGTCTCAACGCAATTACGTCACCAGATCGCTACCCGCTCCCGTACCTTCATGATTTTGCAAACATACTTCGAGGTAAGTCTGTTTTCTCAAAAATAGATTTACAAAAGGCTTTTCACCAGGTGCCAATCAACCCCGAAAACGTCCCTAAGACGGCCATCATCACGCCGTTTGGCCTGTACGAGTTACGTAACGCAGCCCAAACTCTCCAACGGCTAATTCATGAAGTGCTACGAGGAGTCGAATTTGCATTTCCATACATGGACGACATCTGCATCGCATCAACAAAACACAACTTAGCGATCAACGTAGCTAAGTGTGTCTTCGGGAAGTCGGAGCTGGAATTCCTTGGACATCTTATTACCAAGGATGGAATTTTCCCACTCAAATCACGAGTTGACGCGATTCAACGTTTCAAAAGGCCAGGGACGGTGAAAAATCCGAAAGGATTTATCGCGACGATAAATTTTTATCGCAAATTCATCCCCCACGCAGCCGAAGTTCAATTTCCCTTGTTAGCGATGACCTCAGGTAACCGAAAAAACGACAAAACCCCATTGAGCTGGACCCAAGCTACGAATGAAGCGTTTGAAAGCTGCCGTCAACTTCTCACCCAAGCCGTGTGTCTGTCATACCCCCTACCTGAAGCAGAGTTGAGTTTAGTCACGGACGCATCGAACATAGCAGCAGGTGCTGCTTTGAATCAATTAGTCGACAATGTTGCTGAGCCACTAGGCTATTTTTCGAAAAAATTCTCCAAGACTCAACAAGGTTATTCCACCTATGACAGGGAACTTACCGCAATGTACCTGGCAGTAAATCATTTCCGAGATCTGTTGGAAGGTCGCAAATTCCATATCCAAATGGATCATAAACCCTTGATTTTTGCCTTCCAACAACGACCAGAAAAATCATCGCCACGACAAACGAACTACCTGTCCTTCATCAACCAATTTACCACCGATATCCGCTATATTAAAGGTGAAGACAACCATGCAGCAGACTTGTTGTCGCGCATCGACGTGGTCAATGCTAAGGACGATCTCTACTTGAAACTCGCTGAGTCGCAGGAAAACGACCCCGAGCTTCAACAGCTGCTCAAAGGTAACATTGTTCACTCAATGCAGCTAACATTGTTTTCTTTTCCTCACCTAGACAAACCAATTTATTGTGACGTGTCACATAATAGAGTCCGACCGTTCATTACCGAGGCTCTTCGCAAAACGTTCTTTGACGAAACACATAGCCTGTCGCACCCTGGACGCCGAGCTTCAGTTCGACTTATGACAGAGCGCTTCATCTGGCCTAACATTCGCCAACATTGTGCTAATTTTGCAAAAACTTGCATTCCGTGCCAGCGAACGAAGGTACAACGCCACTCGAGAGCCGAACTTCAACGCTACCCAACTCCCGGCGAGCGCTTTGCCTACATCAACGTCGATATTCTAGGACCGTTTCCGCCTTCTGAAGGATATCGCTACCTCTTCACAGTCATCGATCGCTACACAAGGTGGCCAGAGGCGTACCCAATGATAGATATGTCAGCAATCAATTGTGCGAACGCGCTCATTAACGGATGGATTTCCCGATTTGGACCTCCTTTGCAAATTACTTCTGATCAGGGGAGGCAATTCACCTCGTCGATCTTCACGGAACTTTGTAAGTGCATATTTATTCAATTACGTTAAATACTAACGCTAGGTTTACAAACAAAACTTATATCTAAAAAAAAAAAAAAATTATATATATAAATATATTCTATACATTAAAATATACTTTAAACATTACTAATAATAATATGACACATAAAGCTAAGAATTATTTAAATAGTGAGAGAAAAAATGTATTTTGAAGCTATCTGATTTGATATTTTGATTAATAGAATTTAAAAGAAAATTATTTTCATTATATATGCTTATTAACTGGTTAATTGGACTGTTAGAACCATAGTTTTAGAGACATTTGCTGCTTTTGCATGGTTTATTGCTTCAACTGTTTGTTTCATGATTCCAGATCGGCTAAGATTTGCTCGAATTGGCACTCGATTTCTGAAGTAATTTCGGCTTACATTAAAGTGGAATCGACACAAAACTGATGGAGATGAAATGGATCCATTCAGAATTCCAACAATAAAGCAGAGTTGCAAATACTTACGGTGACTAGTAAGCGATGGAAGACCTATAAGTTGTTGCCTAATGGAATAGGAAGGCAAAGCTAATTCATGTGTCTGTGGGAGAAATCGTAAAATAAATCTTAGGAATCTTCTTTGAACACCTTCAAGTCTATGGATATGATTCGAGTAATAAGGGGCCCAAACTATACAACCGTATTCAAGGACTGATCTGACAAACGATACATACAGAGTTTTAAGGACATAAGGATCTCGGAATTCCCTGCCAAATCTTTTTATAAAGCCTAGTGTCTTATTAGCTTTTTTCACAATGTGGTTGAAATGGTCAGTAAAAGACAGTTTTGTGTCCAAAATGATACCTAAGTCTGAGAAGTGAGTCAATTTTTCGAGGTTTGAAGAATTTAACCTATAGTTATAGTCAAAAATACTGTGTTTACGTGTAAAACTCATCGTTTTACACTTATCAATGTTTAACAATAAACGATTTGTATTGCACCATTCCCATAGACGAAGTAGGTCATCTTGTAATAGTTCGCAGTCCGTTAAGGAATTAATTTTTCGAAATATTTTCACGTCATCAGCGTATATTAGCGTCATAGATTTTCTTAAGATAGATGGGAGATCATTTATAAACAGAACAAATAACAATGGACCAAGGTGGCTACCCTGAGGTACACCAGAATTGACAATAAACGGATTGGAATAGTCGTTTTTGAACACAACACAATAATATCTGTTTGTTAGGTAAGAAGATATCCATGCTATTAGTTTATCATTTAGTCCAATTTTTTCTAATTTCCCTAAAAGTACTTTATGGCTAAGTTTGTCAAATGCTTCGCTAAAGTCTGTAAATACACAGTCAACTTGTTGTTTAATTTCGAAAGTGTCAATACAATATGTTGTAAATTCGAGTAGATTTGTAACGGTCGATTTTTTTTTTCACAAAACCATGTTGATTGTCACAAAAAACAGAAGAACAGTTAAAGGAAAGAATATCACAAACAATGGCTTCAATCAATTTTGGTATAACAGACAGCTTAGCTATAGGACGATAGTTGCATATAAGATGCTTGGGACCCTTCTTATATGTTGGTTTTAGAAATGCATATTTCCATAAGAGTGGAAAATGGGAACAATTAAATGATTGGTTAAACAGAATACACAATGGGTGCGAAAGATATTTAACGCACTTTTTTAGCATAAATGAAGGCAGTCCGTCAGGGCCTGGACTAAGACTTTCGTCAAGTTTTAGAATTTTGTCTTGTATAGTAGATTCCGAGTTTGTTAGATTTATCTGAGCCAAGTGAGGAAACTGAGAAGTATTTGTTAAATCTATTGAGCTGTGATTTGTAGAAAAAGAATCTTCATACGCACTTTTAAAAAAATTTGCAAACATATTCGAAAGTTCTAGAGGATCATGGCTTGTTTTGTCTCTATATGTCATGTTTGGAGGGTACCCGTCAAATTTTCGCTTACAGTCAACATATTTCCAAAAATTTCGTGAATTCGTCTTAAGTTCCCGTTCAGTATTTGCAACAAACTCGTTATAAAGACAATTTGAATAGTTAACAAAATCATTTCTGATTTCTTGGTAGATACCATAATCAACATCAGTATGTGATTCGTTATATCTTATCCACGCCTTATTCCTTTTATTTTTTAAGCATTTAAGATGCCGATCAAACCATGGCGGAACTAATCACTCAATGACGACTTCGTATCACCCGCAGGCTAATGGAATCGTTGAGCGATTCCATCGGACGTTGAAAGCAGCAATAAATTGTAACGACTCCAATCGATGGGTACAACGACTCCCACTGATACTACTAGGACTTCGTGCGACCCTTAAAGAAGATTTGAAAGCCACCCCAGCAGAGCTTGTGTATGGAACGTCACTCAGACTACCAGCAGATTTACTGGCTCCAACGATCGTGAATCAGTCGCAATGCGAGTTCGTTAAAGACCTTCGACATATGATGCGCCAAACACCAAACCTCAGCAGACGGCCTGGCACACCGAGCAGCAGCCATTCGTTCACCAAGATCTAAAGTCATCAACTCATGTGTTTGTTCGCAATGACGCCGTCAAAGCATCAATCGTTCCGCCTTACGAGGGACCCTATAAAGTACTTGGGCGCAGCGACAAATACTTCACCCTTGACATCCGAAGTAAACAAATAAAAATGTCTATAGACCGTCTAAAGCCAGCGTATCTTGAAGCCGATGAGGACACCGGCACCGGCGGAGCTCAAGCACCTTCAAGTTCATCATCTCCTTCTCCAGAACCGCCACAAATAATAGCAACTCAGCCTTACCACACCTCTAGAGGCCGCCGTGTCCGGATTCCAGGCCGTTATACCTAAAGGTGCGTAAGCCTTCTGGGGGGCCACTGTGGCGGAGTGTTCTGGCAACCCTTCGAGCAGTGTTAGAGGCCACCATAAGTCGGCCAATCAGGAAGCACCACGACAACAGGCGCGAGTCTCGATAGAGGCTGCCTGCAGCGAGCTACACGAACACGACGATGACCATTCATTTGTCAGTCATGATATCGAGTTTGTGAGAAGCACATCGCGCTTTAAATACCTACTTCCTAAATAAAGATAAAATAGAATTAAACGTTTCTTTTATTTCGTTTTTTGGACTTTTAGGTTTCCTGCGACTAAATATATTATCATATAAATACATAACAATGTCGTTGGAAGAATTGAAACGAAAAAGGGCTACAATTAAAGGGCAACTTACACATGGTTGCAATTTTATAAACGATGAAAAGAAAATTCCAACAGATTATTGGGACTGTTGGCTGGTGTTGTGGTCTCATCAAAGTTAGACAAATCTTCTCAACAACTATGGAGGCGTGAAAGTGCTCAAAAGAAGAGGCCAACGTTCAAAGAGCTTCTTGAATTTATTGATAGGAGAATTTATGAAGTGTGTACGATTGTACCACGTGCTCAAAAACCTTCATTGCAAAGGTTTACTCCACTTAACAAAGTAAGATGTGCTGCAGTTTCTTCTTCTTTGGCTTGCGTTTTTTGTCAAGAAAATCATCAGGTAGAGAAGTGCCCAGGGTTTGGAAAACTTAGCGTGAAAGGTAAAAGGGATTTTGTAAGAGATAAAAATGTATGTTTTAACTGTTTGAAACTGGGTCACTTAAGCAAGGTTTGTCACTCATATTGTTGCCAAGTATGTAATAGAAAGCATCACACACTGCTCCATGAGGGTTCAGTTGGTATGCTTATTAACTGGTTAATTGGACTGTTAGAACCATAGTTTGATCGGCTAAGATTTGCTCGAATTGGCACTCGATTTCTGAAGTAATTTCGGCTTACATTAAAGTGGAATCGACACAAAACTGATGGAGATGAAATGGATCCATTCAGAATTCCAACAATAAAGCAGAGTTGCAAATACTTACGGTGACTAGTAAGCGATGGAAGACCTATAAGTTGTTGCCTAATGGAATAGGAAGGCAAAGCTAATTCATGTGTCTGTGGGAGAAATCGTAAAATAAATCTTAGGAATCTTCTTTGAACACCTTCAAGTCTATGGATATGATTCGAGTAATAAGGGGCCCAAACTATACAACCGTATTCAAGGACTGATCTGACAAACGATACATACAGAGTTTTAAGGACATAAGGATCTCGGAATTCCCTGCCAAATCTTTTTATAAAGCCTAGTGTCTTATTAGCTTTTTTCACAATGTGGTTGAAATGGTCAGTAAAAGACAGTTTTGTGTCCAAAATGATACCTAAGTCTGAGAAGTGAGTCAATTTTTCGAGGTTTGAAGAATTTAACCTATAGTTATAGTCAAAAATACTGTGTTTACGTGTAAAACTCATCGTTTTACACTTATCAATGTTTAACAATAAACGATTTGTATTGCACCATTCCCATAGACGAAGTAGGTCATCTTGTAATAGTTCGCAGTCCGTTAAGGAATTAATTTTTCGAAATATTTTCACGTCATCAGCGTATATTAGCGTCATAGAATTTCTTAAGATAGATGGGAGATCATTTATAAACAGAACAAATAACAATGGACCAAGGTGGCTACCCTGAGGTACACCAGAATTGACAATAAACGGATTGGAATAGTCGTTTTTGAACACAACACAATAATATCTGTTTGTTAGGTAAGAAGATATCCATGCTATTAGTTTATCATTTAGTCCAATTTTTTCTAATTTCCCTAAAAGTACTTTATGGCTAAGTTTGTCAAATGCTTCGCTAAAGTCTGTAAATACACAGTCAACTTGTTGTTTAATTTCGAAAGTGTCAATACAATATGTTGTAAATTCGAGTAGATTTGTAACGGTCGATTTTTTTTTTCACAAAACCATGTTGATTGTCACAAAAAACAGAAGAACAGTTAAAGGAAAGAATATCACAAACAATGGCTTCAATCAATTTTGGTATAACAGACAGCTTAGCTATAGGACGATAGTTGCATATAAGATGCTTGGGACCCTTCTTATATGTTGGTTTTAGAAATGCATATTTCCATAAGAGTGGAAAATGGGAACAATTAAATGATTGGTTAAACAGAATACACAATGGGTGCGAAAGATATTTAACGCACTTTTTTAGCATAAATGAAGGCAGTCCGTCAGGGCCTGGACTAAGACTTTCGTCAAGTTTTAGAATTTTGTCTTGTATAGTAGATTCCGAGATTGTTAGATTTATCTGAGCCAAGTGAGGAAACTGAGAAGTTTTTGTTAAATCTATTGAGCTGTGATTTGTAGAAAAAGAATCTTCATACGCACTTTTAAAAAAATTTGCAAACATATTCGAAAGTTCTAGAGGATCATGGCTTGTTTTGTCTCTATATGTCATGTTTGGAGGGTACCCGTCAAATTTTCGCTTACAGTCAACATATTTCCAAAAATTTCGTGAATTCGTCTTAAGTTCCCATTCAGTATTTGCAACAAACTCGTTATAAAGACAATTTGAATAGTTAACAAAATCATTTCTGATTTCTTGGTAGATACCATAATCAACATCAGTATGTGATTCGTTATATTTTATCCACGCCTTATTCCTTTTATTTTTTAAGCATTTAAGATGCCGATCAAACCATGGCGGAACTAATCACTCAATGACGACTTCGTATCACCCGCAGGTTAATGGAATCGTTGAGCGATTCCATCGGACGTTGAAAGCAGCAATAAATTGTAACGACTCCAATCGATGGGTACAACGACTCCCACTGATACTACTAGGACTTCGTGCGACCCTTAAAGAAGATTTGAAAGCCACCCCAGCAGAGCTTGTGTATGGAACGTCACTCAGACTACCAGCAGATTTACTGGCTCCAACGATCGTGAATCAGTCGCAATGCGAGTTCGTTAAAGACCTTCGACATATGATGCGCCAAACACCAAACCTCAGCAGACGGCCTGGCACACCGAGCAGCAGCCATTCGTTCACCAAGATCTAAAGTCATCAACTCATGTGTTTGTTCGCAATGACGCCGTCAAAGCATCAATCGTTCCGCCTTACGAGGGACCCTATAAAGTACTTGGGCGCAGCGACAAATACTTCACCCTTGACATCCGAAGTAAACAAATAAAAATGTCTATAGACCGTCTAAAGCCAGCGTATCTTGAAGCCGATGAGGACACCGGCACCGGCGGAGCTCAAGCACCTTCAAGTTCATCATCTCCTTCTCCAGAACCGCCACAAATAATAGCAACTCAGCCTTACCACACCTCTAGAGGCCGCCGTGTCCGGATTCCAGGCCGTTATACCTAAAGGTGCGTAAGCCTTCTGGGGGGCCACTGTGGCGGAGTGTTCTGGCAACCCTTCGAGCAGTGTTAGAGGCCACCATAAGTCGGCCAATCAGGAAGCACCACGACAACAGGCGCGAGTCTCGATAGAGGCTGCCTGCAGCGAGCTACACGAACACGACGATGACCATTCATTTGTCAGTCATGATATCGAGTTTGTGAGAAGCACATCGCGCTTTAAATACCTACTTCCTAAATAAAGATAAAATAGAATTAAACGTTTCTTTTATTTCGTTTTTTGGACTTTTAGGTTTCCTGCGACTAAATATATTATCATATAAATACATAAAAATGTCGTTGGAAGAATTGAAACGAAAAAGGGCTACAATTAAAGGGCAACTTACACATGGTTGCAATTTTATAAACGATGAAAAGAAAATTCCAACAGATTATTGGGACTGTTGGCTGGTGTTGTGGTCTCATCAAAGTTAGACAAATCTTCTCAACAACTATGGAGGCGTGAAAGTGCTCAAAAGAAGAGGCCAACGTTCAAAGAGCTTCTTGAATTTATTGATAGGAGAATTTATGAAGTGTGTACGATTGTACCACGTGCTCAAAAACCTTCATTGCAAAGGTTTACTCCACTTAACAAAGTAAGATGTGCTGCAGTTTCTTCTTCTTTGGCTTGCGTTTTTTGTCAAGAAAATCATCAGGTAGAGAAGTGCCCAGGGTTTGGAAAACTTAGCGTGAAAGGTAAAAGGGATTTTGTAAGAGATAAAAATGTATGTTTTAACTGTTTGAAACTGGGTCACTTAAGCAAGGTTTGTCACTCATATTGTTGCCAAGTATGTAATAGAAAGCATCACACACTGCTCCATGAGGGTTCAGTTGGTGCGAATCCAGGGAGTTCAGTCTATCCAACCACAAAAATATCTGATAGTCAAGGATCAGTTTCATCTAAAACTGAGGGTGTGAATTCGCTTTCAACAATACATAAATTTTCATCGATTGCTTCTATTTTACCAACTGCAATTGTTTTTGTTATGGATTCTTCTGGCTGCTGGCAATTGTGTAGAGTGTTATTGGACTCAGGGTCTCAAGTTTCTTTGATTAGTGAGGCATGTGCTCAGAGGTTGAATCTGCTTCGATCAAACGCACGCATTGCAATCAATGGAGTGGGTGAAGGGCTTTCAAACTTTGCCAAGGGAGGTGTGAATCTACAAATTAAATCGCGTGTACACAATGAACAACTATTGGTACCAGCTTATGTTTTAAGTGAAATCACATCAAGTTTGTCATCGATTGAAATTGAAGATGACTGTAGACATATGATTCAAGGTCTTGCACTAGCTGATCCTTCATTCGAGGCACCGGGACGGATCGACATTTTGCTTGGTTGCGATGTTTTCTTTAGAATCTTGGGCAAACAAAAAATGGAATCAAAAAGCAAATCGTCCATTGCACTGGAAACCATCTTTGGCTGGGTTATTTCGGGTAAAGCACACTTTCATCAAGGGAATCAAACAAGGGAACCTAACATTACTTTGACATCTTGCTTAGACGTTGATAAGACTCTCAGGCAATTTTGGAAAGTTGAAAGCATAAGGGATAAGAATCTGTATTCAGAGGAGGAACAGAGTTGTGAGAATCATTTTGTTACAACTCACATCCGTCTACCAAATGGTCGTTACATGGTTAGGTTGCCGTTCAAGAAATCAACTGGGATGTTAGGGAATTCTAAAATTATGGCATGTCCCAGATTTGATATGTTGGAAAGGCGAAATTTATGGAAGAGTATTTATCGTTAGGCCATGTGGTAGAAGTAAGTGAAAGGGACATGGAAACAACTCAGGAAAAATCATTTTACATGCCACATCACGCTGTATTTAAGTTAGATAGCTCCACTACCAAACTCAGAGTGCTATTTGATGCCTCTGCTGTAAGCACATCTGGACAGTCTCTCAATAGTCTTCTTCTAAATGGACCTAAAATACAATCAGATCTTGTTGATATTCTGGGTCGGTTTCGAATGCATCGAATCGCCTACACGGCAGACATTGCAAAAATGTATCGACAGGTGATAGTACATCCTGAAGATGCACATTTCCAAAAGATTCTGTGGAGACAAAACGAAGGTGAGCCAGTAAAAGAATACAATCTTCAAACAGTAACATATGGCACTACTTGTGCTCCATTCTTAGCCATAAGGACTTTGAAACAACTAGCAATAGATGAACAGGGAAGGCATCCAGTTGGGGCAGCAAATCTTTTGAACAATTTTTATGTAGACGATTTTATGGGAGGGAGTGATACGATCGAGGAGGCATTAGGTGTGAAAACAGATTTATGCAACTTATTAGCAAGGGGAGGATTCGATTTAAGAAAGTGGGCATCTAACTGTTCTGAGTTTTTACAGCATATTCCAAAAAATAGTTTAGAAACGTCAGCCTTAAGCCTTTCTGAAGATATGGCAGTAAAAACTCTTGGTCTGTACTGGAATCCGTCTGGAGATTTTTTCTTCTTTAGAGTCACATTAAAAGAACAGAAAATAGCTACTAAAAGGGTTGTTCTCTCTGAGATGTCAAGGATTTTTGATCCATTTGGATGGGTGAGTCCTTCGATAATTATGGCGAAAGTTTTAATTCAAGATTTGTGGATAGCTGGGGTTTCTTGGGATGATCAGCTTCCACCTTCACTGATGCAGAAATGGTTAACTATACGGAAAAATCTAGGATGCCTGGAAAACATTTCTATTCCTCGATGGATACGAACTGAAAAGGAAGGGTGTCGAATACAATTTCATGGCTTTTCGGATGCGTCAGAGCGTGCGTATGCGGCATGCATCTATATATCTATTCACTCCAAGGGTAAATGTTTTGTATCCTTACTTGCATCAAAAACCAAGGTTGCACCGGTTAATCGTATTAGTATACCCAAATTGGAACTTTGCGGGGCCCACCTCTTGGCCAAGCTGATTGCATCTGTGAAGAAAGGTATGGGTTTGGGTGATGTGGAATGCTATGCATGGACAGATTCACAAGTGGTTTTGGCATGGCTGTCTCAACATCCTTGTAAGTGGACAACTTTTGTGGTAAATAGGACATCAGAGAGAGGACCTGCATTCTTATGGGACATGGATGCTATTCACAATAAATTCATTTTGAAAAATCCAGAAACTGATCTTGAGAAAAGGAACATCACACTTTCTTTAGGAACTACAGAAGCATCACCAGAGAATGAAATTCTTCTTCGTTTTTCTTCACTTACAAGGCTTAAACGGATAATGGCTTGGTGTCGAAGATTTATTCACAATGTAAAACTAAAGGGAGAAGATAAGGGAAAAAGGGAATTTGGACCACTTTCAACAAATGAGCTGGAAGCTAAGCTATGTTTTTGGATAAGGGAAACCCAAAATGCAGCATTTTCAATGGAATTGAATCGACTTAAACTTTTAAAACCGATACGTAGGGATAGCACTCTGAAATCTTTGGATCCATTTATTGGAAATGATGGTTTACTTAGGGTTGGAGGTCGAATTCAGAAGGGACAGTTTGGGTTTCAACAAAAACATCCACCAATTTTGCCTAAGGAATCTCATTTAACAACTCTTATTCTTGCTTTTTATCATCATAAGTACTTACACGGTGGACCCCATCTCATGCTAGGAGTTATAAGGCAAAATTATTGGATCTTGCATCTAAAGGGAAAAGTTAGCAAATACATTCGAGGGTGTGTTAAGTGTCAGCGGTATGCGGCTCGGCCGTTAGAACAACAAATGGGTAATTTGCCAAAGGTTCGACTAGAAATGTGTAAGCCGTTTATGAACACAGGGGTGGATTATGCGGGGCCTTTAACCATACAAACATCTAAAGGTCGTGGAGCAAAGCATCAAAAATGTTATCTGGCTCTTTTCATCTGCTTGTCAACGCGAGCAATCCATTTGGAACTCGTCTCGGATCTAACATCGGATGCTGCTATTGCGGCTTTAAAAAGGTTTTTGTCAAGGCGAGGAGCTGTTAAAAGAATTTTGAGTGACAATGGGTCAAATTTTGTTGGCGCATCACGGGAACTTAAGGCGATCTATAAATTATTTAACTACAATGAAAATATCCACAATTATGTAGCTGAAGAGGAAATTTCTTGGGAGTTTATACCTCCACATGCGCCTCATTTCGGAGGTATCTGGGAGGCTGGGGTTAAGTCGACTAAGTTTCACCTGCGTCGAGTTATGGGGCAGACATCGCTAACGTTCGAAGAACTTAGCACTCTTCTTTGTCAAATAGAGATGTGTCTAAATTCTCGTCCATTAACTGCTTTTATAGACGACAAATATAGCTTAGAACCATAAACTCCAAATTTTCTTCTTACAGGTGGTCCAACAATGACATTACCTGAGCAGAATCTGTGCGATGCGAAGATAAATACCCTTTCTCGTTGGCAGTACACACAACGTCTTCAACAAGAGTTTTGGCGAAGGTGGCAACGGGAATACCTGACGATGCACCCATGCCCTCTCCAATAACGACTCCACCCTCTACAAAAGTCGTAGACAGTCCATCCTCAATGGAGACTAAGGACGACCTCAACATGATCCTTTTGAGCGGGGACGAACTTTTGGGTTCATCCTCAGACTCAGAGGATCAGAACAAAACCGTGGTCGAGGTTGATCTGCCTAATTGTAGCCAAAATGCTGCAGTTAGTACAGATAAATCTCCAGCACTCCGTAAAGGCCTCGGCCTCACTTCTCCTCCGGCTGGCAAGAAACGGGAAGACATTGTCCTGATCCAAGAGCCATGGATTGTGAGATCAGTTGTTCGAGGACTGAGGACTCCTGGGTACTACACACTGTGTGTGACAGATAAAGGTGAACCTAGATCTTGCATACTAGTGAAACGTAGCATTAATGTATTTTTACTCCATCATTTCAGTGACAAAGATACCACCGTAGCTAGGCTGGAAACAACCAAAGGAAGTTTCTGGCTAGTGTCGGCGTATCTTGGCCATGACCACCTTGGCCCTCTCCCTGGAAAAACCCTGGAGAAAATCGTCCAACGTTCAGCTTACCTATGTATAAGCGGATCGCTTCGCACGACCCCATCTGCGGCACTGGACACCTTACTCTACCTAACACCTCTTGACATTTTTAGCAAACAAATAGCTGCAAGTTCTGCTATTCGCCTCCAAGCTTCGTCGCAGTGGACTAACAACAACATTGGCCACTCCGTTATTCTTAGTTATTTAGAATCAATCCCAAAGCACACAGACTACACCATCCCCCAACTGCAATTCGACAGAAATTTCCAGATATCTATACCTCCCAGATCTTTTTGGGAGGACAGGACATTCCTGGAAGATGAGTCAATCCATTTCTATATAGATGGGTCGAAAACAAAAGAAGGGGTTGGTGGAGGAGTGTACTCCGAACGACTGAAATTAAGTCTCTCTTTTCGCCTTCCCAATCATTGTAGCGTGTTCCAGGCGGAACTTTTGGCAATAAAAGAAGTCTTGTCTTGGCTTAAAGAAAACGTGATATCAACATCTGATATCCGTATTTTCTCAGACAGTCAGGCCGCTATCAAATCTCTGGACTCTATCTCTACAAACTCTATAACAGTCCATAACTGTCGATCATCTCTAAGGGAGATGGCACAGTTTAATATTCACCTTTGCTGGGTGTCGGGCCATAGAGACATTCCAGGTAACTGTAAGGCAGATAAACTCGCCAGGAACGGTACACTACAGCCCATCCTACCACGTTTGGCACGTACTGGCATACCAATCGCTACTTTTAAACTGTTGCTAATGCAAGACGCTGTGAGGAGGGCAGGCACCAGGTGGAACAACATCACCACGTGTCAAGTCACAAAAAACATCTGGCCAACACTGGATTTAAAACGTTCAAGGTGCTTGCTCTCTCTAAGCAGATCGCATATAAGCTCGATAATAGGTGTCATAACCGGACACTGTCTAATAGGAAAGCACGCCACGAGATTAGGCGTATTCTCAAATGATTTCTGCAGAAGTTGTATGGACGAGGAAGAGGAAGAAACAGTTCTTCATCTTCTCTGCACATGCCCTGCTCTGGCTCGAAAACGCAAGAATTACCTAGGAGAATTCTTCTTTAACGATCTAAACGATCTAAACCACATCAGCATAATCAGCCTCTCACGTTTCGTATGGGACTCAAACTGGTTCCATTGAGCTTAGGAGGAAGCCTCAAGATTCATGTGGTACCACAATGGGCCAGAAAACTGGCCTAAGTGTGTCCGTTTCCATCTAGGACAGCCACTATAACCTAACCTAACCTAACCTAAGAGAAAGAATATATAAAGTCAGTTGCAGATTGACCTCCACTTTGAACGCATCGCTAAATAAAAAGCCTTGAAAATATAAAAAGTGTCGTTTTTCAGTAAACAGTAACTTCCTTCAAGGAATCCGGGAAGCAAAGCTTTGCTCAAAACAAGGCCGCTGTTTACAAGTAAGTTTCTTATATCATATTTCTTTATCAAAATACCTAATATCAATGTTTTTAACGGCAGACGCTGGACTTTGTGTGAACATTTTAGTTGAAATAATAAGAATACAATAAATTCTAAACAATTTGTATGGATTGTGAACTAAAACATGCATCTTTCTGTCCCCAATTGCTGTTGAACCATGATTGGCGACATCTGCCCCTAGAAACTACTCTTGCAGCAGCAACAAAAGCAACATCTTCTGATTCCACAGAGTGCAACAGTAAGGTAAAAAAGTAAAAGAAAAGAATTGAAATATTTATATCGTGATCAACTCACTTAATCCACATCATCTTCTAGGTCTAAATCCAGGCTTGTAGCTCCAAATGTCACGCTGCCGCTAAAGGACTACAACTTGCACACTTAGTTGGCTGAGACAGGGACTACTGCTGCCGCTGAGGCGTATACAGACGACGCATGCAGATGAGGTATGTAACTAGACAGAAGGTCGATTTCGAAGCAACCTGCTCTGAGAATATACTCGTAGCACATAAATGACGGGAATCGGATATCATTGGCAAGTCTTCTTCAAAAATAAATTATAATTAATTTAAATAAAGAATAATATTATCCTTTTTGAATGTTCTACTTTAGAATTTCAGGCAATTTTAGTGAACTTAAAGACTGGCAAAATAGAAGCTGAATTTCATGAATTCATAATGCAACCTCTAACAAAATTGCCCTTATGATGTTCCAACAGTGGCTGCGCAAGACGGAAACCTTTACCTACGGAATTGGGATTTTGGAATTTGGCTCGGAAAAGAATTTCAATGTAAATGACCTTAGAAGCCAAGATTTTGTATTCATGACCGACTTACGAGCTCTATTCCAGTAATTATATAATTATAATAGAATCAACAATTGACCAGAAGGCTCATGATGGCAGGCGCAGGACTACTTCAAAGTAAGTTTTACATAAACCACATACTTATACTTATGAAACACTAATTGATGTGTTTTTTTTCAGCAACAAATCAAAAAGAAACTTCGAAGTCGATTTGACTCTGCTGTTTAGTTGATTCCACGACATAGTTCGTCGTGGCGTTGTTTTTCAAATTTGTATGTAATTTAGCATAGTTTTTGTTTTTAAAATTCAATGCCATTATTTAAAGATTATAGACGTTAAAATGTATTTAAGTTATTGAGTAATTAGAACAAATAAAAATAAATGTAATTTTTTCCACGAAAAACATTTCTTTTTGGTTTTCCAAAATTTGATTTGACCTGGTCAATTATGAAATTAGTGGTTAATAGGTTTTCAATTGAATTTAAAAAAAAAACTGAATTAAGTGGTGTTTTGTATTATTTGTGTTAAATTTCCTTTTTGTATGTGGACTGTATAATTGATGATGAAAGATGATGACTATGTACTTCTTCTTTCAGCAACCTACAAAACCACTTCCGGGTGCCGGGTGAACCTTTGACGGAGATATTCAAATGGATCGAGACTACTTGGCCTACAATAATTTATTACAGGATGCAAATATGGTTTGTTTTTGTTTTGTTTAAACAAATCTAGTTAACATTAACAAACGTAATATTTGTAGAATTTCAGAATTTCATTTTAAATATATGATGTACATATGTCAGCACATGCAATTATGTCTACGTTTACTACGAGTAAAGAATGAAATCGGCCCAGTCCATAATTTAAACTGAACGTTCGTAGAGAGCGTATTATGTTGTATTGAGTTTGCAAACTAAAATAAATTCAATACAAATACGAAAAGTACATTTTTCCTTTTTGTCTTGAAATTAATTTGAAAATGATTGCCATAGAAAGTCCAAATTATGTACTTTAAAAACAACTTGTAATTAAATTTGTTGGTGAAAAGGTGTTGATGAAGTATTTCAATGAAATTTCTCAATTAGTCGTAGAGGAAATTTTCAATCCAGATTTTGGTAGTAAGTATTTAGCACATTACCATATTATTGAACAAAAATTGCAAAGAGAAATTCTAATACTCCATGTAGCTGTTGAACTCGCCACCTAAAATGAAGATCAATTTACACTTATGGTAGGCTTAGCTATTTAAAACAATGTTATATGTTATATGGGAACGTTCATTGTAATCATAATACGACTATTTACCGTAGTTTAAAATCAATGCTTGGCTTTTTAAATGGTATTTTAAAAGTCAAATTATAAATTGAATTAATAAAATATACATTTAATTTTTAAATAGTATTTCAATTGTATGGAGATAAAAAAATGCACAGAATGCGGAAGTGGTTACACAAGCGATTCCCAAATATTAAACAAAAACATTGTACATTCTCTGCCAAATGAATGAAAGAGGAAACTTTTGAGAGTTCACTAACAGTTCGATTCCATTATGGTGGTCTGAGTCATCTGAAATATATCATGGAACGTAGAGTTATCGTTTACTAACAAGTCATATCAGTTTTAACGTTAACTTCTATCCGAGTAAAGCAACATATGTATGTAGACAAATTAGAAGAAATATTACTGAAAGCTGTTAAGTATTCAAAATATTTCGGGATTGCACATTGTTTCAAAACAATTAAACAAGTCAAAAATTAGTTGCATACAATGTTTTGAAATTTGTTTTTATTTCAACATTGATTCTATTTCTGTAAGTACGAGTATGTACATAAATCTAAAATTTATGTTCAATTTAACAAGAGTTTATTCATAAAAAAATAGTAAACATGGAGATATTTATTGTTTGCCTGTTGCAACTAACAGACTAAATATGTTAGTACATTGTTTTGGTGTTTTTTGTATGTTGTTCTTATTCTTATCGTATAGGAATTGAAGAAAAGTTAAAAAACAGACGGTTAATGCACGAAACCTAGGTGCACAAGTTTAATTAATGGTGAGCACTTTCAGTGAAAGTTGAACAGCACAATATTATAACAAACTCCTTTTGATCAAACCTATTAAGTCAGGACTATATACCCAACTTGTTCTATGGTTTTAAGATTGTTTTGGGGTGCCTCAAAATAGTAATGCAAGTTTACGATAAACCACTTGGCACGAGTACGATAACTTTTATCGCCAAGATATAATAACGGTTTTTGGTGGAAAGGCTTAATACAAGCATTTTTTACTATGGGAGGGGGGGTCTATCTCCCCCCGTTTAGGCGGTAGGGGCAATTTAAAAAAAATATTATTTAAAATGGAAAAAAATAATTAAAAATAACGGTGATACTTACAATTAAGTTTTATACATTTTTTTAAAGCCAACATTCTGTTTTATTAGCCAGTTTTTAATTCAAGTCAAAACTATGCGTAGTTTTTGAAAAATTTAATTTTAAACTCAAAATTTGAGTAAAAAAAGTTAAAAAAGGTTTAAAGTGTAATTTTTTAATACTTCAAGATTATCTACCATTGTTTTTATTTCAGAATTTATTGCTCTTATTTGTTTTTGATCAAAAACTGAAAACTAGATGATTTTATGTCTTTTAGTTTTTGAGAAAATTGAAAATAACCACAACTACTATTTTAATTTAATTCTTTTTTTTTGCTTGAGTGGTCTTATTTTGATAGTAACAATGGTAGGTGCGAGTTTGGGTGTATGCAACAGTAAGGTGTGTGCGAGTTTGGGTGTATGCAACAGTGGGATCTGTAAGGGGGGGGCATGCTGCCCCCCTGCAATCTCCCTGCTTGGGAACACTATAGGATTTGGGGTGGGTGCAAGTTGGAGTGCGTGCAAGGTAGGGAGGGGCAAGGTTCGGTGGGTGCAAGATGGGGTGCATGCAAAGTTTCTTTTGCATTTAAATAAGCTGGATTTAAGAAAAATTAATTTACCCTAGGTGTATCTTAATCCATATTCGATTATTACTATCAAAATAAGACTACGTTAATACTTAAGCAAGGAAAAAGTAATTTAATTAAAATATTTTTTTTGGTAATTTTCAAGAACTAGAAGACATAAAGTCATCTAGTTTTCAATTTTTGATCAAAAACAAATAAGAGCAATGAATTCTAAAAAAAAACAGTAGATAATTTGAAAGTTTTGAAAAACTACAGTTTAAACCTTTTTTTTAATTTTGTTTGCATACATTTTTAGTTTAAAACAATTTTTTTCAAAAACTATGCATAGTTTTGACTTGATTTAAAAACAAGCTAATAGACAAAAATGTTGGCTTTAAAAAAAGGTATAATACTTAATTGTAAGTATTACCTTTATTTTTTAATTATTTTTTTTCCATTTAATGTACATATTTTTTTAAATTGCCCCTACCGCCTAAACGGGGGGAGATAGACCCCCCCTCCCATAGTAAAGAATGCTTGTTTTTAACTGTTCTATAAAAATCCGTCAATAAACTTTGTCGCCAAAGTTATCGTACTCTCAGCAGTAAAGCACATGCAATGGACTAGTTTAGTAAGTGTTGCAAATTTGGCCTTGGCTTGCTATGTTCTGAAGCTAGAGGGGGAAATATGAAATACCTGTAAGGAGAGAGTAGGGCCCGAACTGTGTTGGGCACTATTGTGCCTTTTGATAGAATGACTTAAGTTTATTTCACTGTTTTTCTCATGGTTGCTGATAGGCTGCTGGCGGGGATTATAAAATTAAGGTTGATTTTTTTCTTGTATCAAAAATTAAATTCTTTGTATGCAATCGGTGGCCAAAACTTAAACTGGTGCATTTTAAAAATAAATTCACTTTTTTGAGTAGATCCCTGCTATCAAAAACATTGCACTCGAGACATTTTTTGCATCAGAAATAATTTTTCAATCTTCTTGGCATAGTGATCACTTCTTGGCTAGGATATCACGATGTGGGTTTTGTATCCAATAAAAGGGAATTTGAATTTTACTACGAAAAACGCGTTAATCTTGTCAAAACTTCATAATGAGTCCTTTATTTCATAGCATATTTAGCATATATGTAGCTGGTTTCTTAAAACTAATTGGTACGGCAAATCTTCATAATCCCAGGATTACAGAACCTCATAGTACGTTTCCACCAACAAATAATCCGAGATTTAAGGCAAGTGATTTAAAATAAATCATGAGGTGTTTCCACCAAAGAAAAGGAGATTAATTTGACGTTTGGTTAATGTCATAACAACCAAACTTCAAATTATTCTCCTTTCGAAAAGAAAAAAAATATGTATTCGTTCACTCATCATCTGTAAGTAATTAGTTTTATTATATTCTTGTACATATTTATTATTTTTGTATACTTACATTTTATTTCGTCTGTGATTTCTTGAAAGTTGTTTATTGTTTTGAATTTGAGTCATATGGAAGTGAGACAGATAGTTTTTGTTGACATTTCCATCTGTCAATAAACGAAATTGGCGTTTAAATGGGTCGGTTCAACAATTATTCTCCGAAAAAAAAGTTTGTTTGATTTGACAAACTAATGTTTCCAAGTAGATTTCAATGAGTTTTATTTGAAATCTTCATTTGAGGAGATTAAAATTTGTATGGTAAATCTTCGAGATTTCAAGGAGATTTGTGACAAATCTAGCTAAATCTCGGTTTAGTGCCCGGTGGAAACGTAGTATCAAATTAATCCAAAGCCTGAGCAACTTTGTAAGTGGATCGGATAACAAAGTTGCTTTATACCAACCCACAACCCAGCTTTAAACAACTTTTCATAAGTACTATTTCACGAAGGATATTTGCACTCGATAGATTCATACATTTTACAGTTTTATTCTCCGTAATTAAAAAACAAATCAAATAAATGCAAAAGTAAATAAAACCACGTAAAAACAGGTGGAAATTTTAAGTTTCTTTTCTGAGTAAATTTAAGTTGCTTCGATGGCGACATACCTAAGTTTCTAGCAACCAAGTTGCTAAGAAGTATTGAATAAAGTGCGCTAAGTCAATAACACTCACTGATGAACTATTTGCTTTTGAATCCATTTACCTCAATGGCTTCTTAAATGTATAGACATTTAAATTACAATATATCCGAATTAACTGGATTTTAAATAATTTAAAGAAAAACACCTGGCAAATTGAATCAAAGAGCCAATTTAGCCATTTTATAGCTATCATTGAAATCAATCCGGCAATTTTTTTGAATGGATACTTTCATCTTTAAAAGTGAGACGAATCGTTCCACTGATTTGTGTCCAATTTCACACAATTCCAATGACAGATTTCTGTCAGTTAACATTTTTCGGTGGATTTCAACCAAAAAATCGCTATAAACGACCTGCCAAAAAATTCCAATGATTGATTTGATTGATGAAAACCCATGACAGCTATAAATTCCCCCATATTTCTTAGATTTTAAAAAATTTTTCTCGAGTGGATTGACAGAACAGGCGAATAAAATAAAAACACAATTCACCTTTCATATCCACCAAGCAATTAAATTAGCTTTGCATTTTCTTTTCATCCTTTTTGAATTGTGCGATAGGAAATTCTGTTCACAAATTAAAGCAAAAGTGAGAATTTTGTTTATATTTCTGAGAATACGTAAAGCTCTGAGATCTTAAGCTTATAAACTGGTCCATTTGTTATTTCTTGGTTGGTTTTAGGTGTACATATGTGTATGAGTCACTTGTATATAAAACAAATTTATTTCCTTATACAAAGGCGGCATCTAGATATTTTTCGATGAACGTCTCGTGGAGAAATTATTTTCTTTGAGCCTGGACCCATGTTCTGTAACTCTGACGATAACTTTTCGCATCGTTAAAAAATTAAACGATTCGTTCCCCACTTATCGCCACTGGAAAAAAATTGTGTGTCTATAACTGAACGCGATAACTTTAGTTTTGGGATTTTTTTTACTGGAATTTCCATTGGAAGGCGATAATTCAATCTGTCATTTTTTGATTTTCAAAACAAAAATCTAAAATTGAAATCTTTTAAAGTGTCCGTTTCTGCTTTTTAAAAAATATTAATAATAATACTACAAAATGTTTAGTGCGCGAATCCACCTAGAGCATGCGAGAGAACGCCGAAATCAAATGCGGATACAAAGGAGAAATTTGCGCGATTCAACGAATCCCTTTGAAATGCAGGAAGAGCGCTTTCGTGAATTATTTAGATTCACGAGAGAAATTGCAATTATTCTTTTGGAGGAATTACGACCCCATATGACCCAGGGACAACGAATAACTTTCATTCCCATCCCGCTAAGAGTTTGCGCTGCTCTTTACGAGACATTGGCCACGATTTTTCTGCCGCCATGAGCAGATCTATGATCTCGCGTTGCATCCGAGAGGTTTCATCGGTGCTTCAAAATAAATCAATGAAAAAATGGATAATGTTTCCAAGCATAGAGGAATACGCTCCCATTAAACAGAGGTAAATTATTGCTTAATAAATTAATAACTAAAAAAAAATATTCTAATTTCTATATGTATTGACTTATTTCAGATTTTTTGAAAAAACAGGGTTTCCGGGGGTAATTGGTGCAATTGATTGCACTCACGTCCGAATCCAAAACCAAAAAGGGAAATTTTTCATTCGAAAAATTTTCAATTGGTAAGAAGTTACGATTAAATAAAACAATTCCAACATTAGGTACATTACATTATTCGCATTTATGCACATGGTTAAATTTCAGATCTGCGATTTTGACCTGAAAATCCTTGCAGGGTTTGCAAGATTTGCAGGTGCAACACATGACGCTTACATTTGGGAAGCTTCACAAGTGAACAGTTTACTTGAAAGGCGCTATGAAGCATGTGAGCCGGGAGACCACAATTCTTGGCTTTTAGGTAAACACTCACTCATTTAAACTTTATTATTATTAAATAAGCTTTTTCTTTTCAATTAAGGTGATTCCGGGTACCCGCTGCGACCCTGGCTGATAACCCCTTACCGAGCTCCTGCAATCCACGAAAGTGAAAGGCGCTTCAACACCCTGCATTCAAAATCACGTAACTGTGTCGAAAGATTGAATGGTGTCTTGAAGTCTGTGTTTCGATGCCTTAAGCTAGGACTTTCGTACAATCCAACACTTTCTGGCCAGATAATAAACGTATGTTGCGTACTCCACAACATACGATTGAATTATGGAATTGTAGAGGAATTTATATTTGAAGAAGATGCCGTATCAAATGAAGAAACAAGCCCCGATTCAACTTCGCACTTACGCGCTGCAACAGTTATTCGTGACCGGCTCAGATTATCTCTTTGTCCTTAATTTCTGTTTATATTGAGTCCATTTATAATACGAAAGAACCAATAAAATTTAAATTAATCAATTCTCTGTTTCTTGGAAAATTAATATGAAACGTATGCGACTTGCACAAGTAAAAATTCATCCTTAGGAAAAAAATGCTGAAAATTTTTTACAAATTGAAATCGGACATTGATATTCATATGAAATTCGTAAAATCGCTGGTTTAACCAAGCGACAAGTTGGGAATGCGTTGGCCGATTTGGACGATCGAAACGTCCCCGAGTTTGAATTCAGACCCCCCAACTGGTTCCAAGCTCCGATTATTATTAACTCAGAAGCGTTTGAATTATCCAAATCGAGCAAATACTTTTCGAGTGACATTGAAATTTCACTGAAATTCTTATAAGTGTTAGTTGGAAAACAATGTCACTCGAAAAGTACTTGCCCGATTTGGATAATTCAAACGCTTCTGAGTCACAAATTAAGTGTTATGCTGAATTTCAAAAACAATTTTTAATTTCAACAAATATTTAAAAAAAAAATCATATGAAAATAGTTTCCTCATGCTCAAGGATTGTATACGAAATGACGAAACTATTCCTAGATGGAATATTTTGTAATTTCTGCTAGAATTGAAAATAGATTTAAATACCACGTAAGGGTTTTAAATTAAGACTCAGAAGCGTTTCAGTCATCTAAAAGAAGTGGGTCATTTGCAAATGCCAGCTTGGTATATCCAACAACTTCAAGAATTTCATATGATTTTTTCATGAAATTCTTAAAGTTGTTGGATATACCAAGCTGGCATTTGCAAATGATTTGCTTCTTTTTGTTGATTCCAACGGTTCCGAGTATTGATTTGAGTCTTCTGGATGGTAATTAAAACAATTTTGAAAAAAAACCAAAATTTAAAAAAAAAATCATATCCAGCTACTTTCAAGAATTTCATGAAAAAATCATATGAAATTCTTGAAGTTGTTGGATATACCAAGCTGGCATTTTCAAAAGACTTTCTTCATTTGGATAATGGAAACCTTTCTGAGTTTCGTTTGAAGTCTTTAAAGTGTTTTTGAAAACCATTTTCAAATTGAACTAAGATCCCGAAAAATTGTCATACAAAACTAATTTCGGCGTTTGGTTGAAAAATTAAAAATGCTGAAATTAGTTTTAAAAGAATTTTTTTTAAATCTTTGTTCTAACTCATATGAATGTTTTATGAAAATGGTGAAACACCATTTAGTTGGAAAATTTTCGAAATTTTCCTTTTAATTTGAAAAACATTTTATTTTGTTTCTATTCGCCTGCTTGATGGTAAGTGATAAGTTCTGACATTTAAATCGATAAACTTATCGACTTTCAAAGATACAGAAACCCATTTTATCACATTTTCCAGTATTTCTGTTCCGTTTGTTTCAGTCGATAAAGTTATCGACTGTCAAAAGATACAGAAACCCGATGATGCGATAAATTGATTTTTGTACCGATTCTCACCGTTTCTCGAAGAATTTTATCGATGCGATAGTTACAGAACATGGGTCCTGGTTACACGAGCGCAAAAAAGAATTACTTTTGTGGATACACACAGAAAAAAAAATTAAGTGGGCATGCAAGAAAATTTGACAAAAGAGGAACAGTCGGAAATTAAAACACAAAAAACTTCGTTGGATACTCAGCCGCAGGTACTTTCTTTTCGAATGAACCATTATAAGTTATTATTTATTGTTTTTGTTTGCTAGAGCTTATTTGGATTACGGTGTGGTGATAATTTTTTAAGTAAAACATACATAATGGAGGAAGATTTGTTGGCAGCAGCAGGATATATGACGTGTGTTGCAGCTGATTTGTCATTTTATGCGGCTGCAAAAGAAAAGCAAGAAATATCAAATTCTAAAAAAAGAGAATGGGTTAATTCATGGAGACTGAAAAGGATTGAAAATAGCTCATTTAAGTTTTTGTATGATGAACTTCGTCTTAATGACAAAGATAGTTATCGTCGTTATTTAAGAATGGACGAACAATGTTTCAATGAAATTTTAAAACTTGTGTAACCCTTGATTCTCAAAGAGACGACTCAAATGAGAGATCCGATTGATCCTCGAGAAAGTTTGGCCATGTTACTACGTTTTCTTGCTACTGGGGAATCTTACAGGAGCTTGGACTTTCAAACCCGGCTATCGCACTCATTCATTAGTAAATTTATACCCAGATGTTGCTCTGCCATTTATTCATCTTTAAAAGGAAGATATTTAAAAGTTTGTTATGCGATTACGATGATTTTACTTTGAATTTATGGATTTTTGCTTTTAGTTTCCGAGGAGCTTTATGGAGTGGGAGGATGTGGCTGAAGGGTATTCACGTCGATGGAGTTTTCCATTGTGTTTAGGTGCCATGGACGGCAAACACATTGGTTTTAGAGCGTCCAAGATGGGTGGTGCTCTTTATTATAACTATAAAGGTTAAAAAAATAAAATATGAACAATGAACAATAAACAATAAACAATACCTACCACAGTTTTTTTTTTTAATATCGTCGTCGTTCTATGAAAACTCTATGTTCCTCTATTATTAAGTTATAAAGAATTAAAACTCCCGAAATCCAAAAAATAAAAATTTGTTGTCTATGAAAAGTCCCTAACTGGACTTAAGGAGATTTGTCTGACAAACTTTTTGCCGTTTGTGTTTTGTTTTGAAAATCACTTGTTGTTGCAGCAATTAAATCAATTATTTAATGTTATAATTACAACAAACAGTATTTAGGTTGACTCTAGAGATAACAAGTATCAAGCAATGCTGTAAAGTGCCGTTAGCTTTCCCATCGAATTTTGTTTTTTTGATAGTTTTTTGGTGCTATGCGTGATATTTGCAATGGAGAGCAGATTTAAAAAAATAGTTAACTTAGCTTTACAAAATAGAAGAAAATCAGTTTTGCGGGTAAAAACCAATTAAAATATTATAAGTACATACTTTCATTTTAATTATTAATGTAGGTGTTAAATAGTTCTAATAATAATGTGATAAGCACGGAAGTAGAAGTGTTAGTGTGTCAATCGGAAAATGATGTAAATCTGGTTCTAAGTGAAGTTGAAGTGAGTTAATGAACCCGATAAATCTGTTCAATAATTCTATAGTTTAATTCAAATTATATTGTGTATCTTAGCATCAACACTATCGAATAGGCTTAACGTGGACACCTGCCTGTTACGGCTTAATTCCACGGTGGGCCTACCCACAATATCAGAGTCGAGGAAAAGCGTCGACCAGCGCCCCAGGGAAGCTTACGCTTCCCCGGTACAATTCTGTGAACATGTTAAGGCATGTTCACACCCATTGCTGAGGAGGGAGACCTATCTAACGCCTCTTGTACCCAGGATTCCTAGATGTTGGCAGAAACCCTGGATACCATTCGTTCCCGCGATTGTTGGGTAACCACAGCCACCACGATACTCCCACAAGGGGGCCTACCTCTCAGACAGGCTGGACCCGGCCGACCAGTGACAATGAGACACCAGAAACGACCGGGCCCAGGGGCTCCTGTCTCCCGTGGTACCAGAATATAGCTTCCGGTGGAGCTTTCGCAACCCTTAAGGTCACTTCTAGATGAGTCCCTTAAGACTCGAGGCCTAGCAACCTCAGGCATGTACACCCCGTCTTAAGGCCGAGGAGGAAACCACAACCGAGTGTGCACACCTCCCCCACTATAACCACCCTGTTTCATCCTGCACCTAGACAGCTCAACGGACAGGCTCGAAGCATGTACAAGCCAAGCCGTTCAAGCCAGCAACAGAAACCCCCTGATGGGGAGTACGAACAAACATCGCATGCACTCATCTATGCTGCGAGTTCCCAAAAACGACGACGCACGGCCAAAACTACAACATAACACAACACAAAAACTACTACTACCGGTTACAACTGGATAGTTCGCGCACAGTCGCAGTCGCTATGCACACCCAGGTAGTCCAAGCACACATGTCAGGCACTCCCTCCACACTTGTCCTTATGTTATGGATCCTGCCCTAATGTGTGAAGCCCCCCACCCGCCCCAGCAACTGCCAGTCCTTACCCACATGCCATGGATCCTGCCCCATTGTCCAGATTGCCATCTGGGACAACAGGCGCTCTCACCATGGCATTATAAGCTGGAAGAGCAACAGCTGACAGTGCAAAAGTCAGGCTGAGGCCTGAAAGCCCCTCACCCGCCCCATCTGCCAGCTATTGCTCAAGGAGTTGCGAACTCTCAAGAGACCCACACGGAATCCCAACCAGTGAGCCCTGAGTCAAGATAGAGCTGAAAAACCCCCCTCCTGCCCAGAACCCAATGAGAGGGACCCCGTGGAATACGGACTCAAAAGAGTTCTACCTGACAGAGCACCAGGAGACCCGAAGGAACATAGCCGCGAACTGTACTAAGCCCCATGCCAACCCTGAGCAATCATTCAAGACTTCCTACAAAGTCTTGTCATGCCTAAAGGACCAGCACTGGGGGAACCCCTCGTCGCCCGGCAGTGTCTACTACAAGGACCAACAGAATGCCACTACTGCCACCGAGTTTGAAATACTCTTTCAGCAAAGATGGCTAGACTGTCAATCGTGTCCTTCTCAAAAAGAACACGACTGAAGTCCCAGACGTTATCTGTCCGCACAACACCCATGGCAGGGAGATCCCTGAAGCGGGCATATCGCGGACACTCAACTAAGACATGCGCCAAGTCCTCTATCGCATCTCCACACGCACATTCCGATGAACTGACCACAGTCCTCTCACACAAATAAGCGTTCAAGGAGCCATGGCCAGTCAACAAGAAGCCCGTGAGGAGTGAGAAGTCCAGGTGCTCTCTCTCTGACGCTCTTCCCACATCGGGGAGGAACCGATATGTGGTCCTCCCCTTCTCACTTTTATCCCACCTAGATTGCCATCTGGAGACCACACACCCTCTCAGGAGAACCTTCAGCTCGCGCTTTGAAAGCCCATGAGCTCCGGCACATTCCTCCCAGTCAGAAGCTGGGAGCGCCTGCTGCCTCCTTAACCTGCCAGCAATACCTTGCCGTATTACTTCCAGGTCAAGAGGAGGCACACCTGCTAACACCTGTAGGGCTTCGGTGGAGACAGTCTTACAGACGCCAAGTGAGGCTCGGAGCATTATCCTCTGGCAAGTGAGGAGTCTGCTTCTGCCTGTCTTTGTCTTAGCAACATCGTACCACACAGTGGCACCAAATGCGGCACAAGCCACAAATAGTCCACTGTATATGGTACGTGCTGCTCGTCTAGACAGGCCCCAGCCGCACTTCAATCCTGCCAACTGCCGGCACAAGAGAGGTGAGCTTCGCTCTCACCCGATCTATGTGAGGATAGAAGCTCATCCTCTCTCCCACCGTGATTCCAAGATATTTGACTTCCGTCAAATATTTTATACTCACTCCACCTGCCCTTACAACTGGGTTCCTATTCCTTGATAGGATACCCTTCAACAGCATCATGGATGTCTTTTATACAGCCACCTCAACCCCAACACTCGTACCCCATGCACTTACCATGCCCATAACCTCCGTGCCACGAGTTTCCAGCGCAGCACGAGACTGGCCTTCAACAAGGACAAGAAGGTCATCAGCATAGGCGATGCACTTACAGTACGACTGCCAGGAGGAGAGGCGCTGTAGCAGGGGATCCATCATTAGGTTCCAAATATATGGTCCGCCAATGGACCCCTGAGGACACCCCCTCTCTACCTCTACCGTCACGGAGTCATTGGGACAGACAACGCGAGCTGTCCTTCCCGAGAAGTAACTCCTCCAGATAGCAATCTCCCTACATCCTACCTCCACCAACCTCCGTTCGACACTGGCCCAGTCCAGGTAGTCGAACGCACCTCGGAAGTCGATAAATATGCCAAGGACATATTTATCGACTGACCTATCAACGGATTCCCTGACGAGCAACCACGCATCTTCGACACTGCGCCCTGGTTTAAAACCAAACTGGAATGGTGACTGCTCGGGGATGCACTCCATCAGTCTGTCCACCAAGACCCTTTCCAGCACTTTTCCAAGTACTGGAAGGAGACTGATGCCACGATAGGATCTAGGATTAGTCCTGACCCCATCGTTAGACGTCAGAAGTACTATCACCCTAGCACACTTCCATTCCAGGGGAAAATAATTCTCCCTAACGCAGCTCGAGTAAATAGCCATCAGGTATTCAGGTACTGCCATCCAAATGGCTTTCACCATTTCTCCGGTCAGTCCGTCAAAACCTGGTGACTTCCTCGATTTAAGTCTACCTACAGCACTACTAATTTCACCCTCCGTCACCATAGGGGATGCAGGAGGAGAGTCTGGAGGCAGACTCTCCGACTGCACACCCCTGGGAAAGAAGGTGTTCATCAGGGCAGTCGCACACTCCCTCCAGGATGTGAGCAAGACACCTCCATCCTGGATGGAACCGATCTCTGGAGCTCTCCTTCCACGACAAACACGATATAGCTGACCCCAAGGGTCATCATGGTGTTCGTCGGCGAAGGCTCTCCAGTTCTCATACTTACAGCGGGCAAGCATCCTTTTGTAGTCAGCCAGACCTCGCCGGTAGGCAAGCCTTGACTGCTCCAAGTCCGCCAGCCCGCGACGTCTACAGGTTTAGAAATGCTCACGCAATCTCCTCACCTGCATACGCTTCTCATTCAACTCGGGTGTCCACCACTTCACCTTTCTTCGGTTCACCAACCGGTGTCGCTCAAAAAGCTGGTCGTTGACACCCCACACGCACTCATCCAACAATGCCACCTTTCTGTCAACCCCTAACCGCTCAAATGCGTCCAGGGACATTGAAGTGACCTTTCTTGCAATTTCTCTTCGGTATACCTCCCAATCTACACCTCTGAGAAGCCAACGCTTCTCACTAGGACCCACGGACATCCGGAACACCTACGGAGGGAGTGAGCTCGATCTGTAACAGAGCGTGATCACTCACTCCTTCAGCACGCCGGACATACCAGTGTGTGTCGAACCTCCGAAGCGCTGGCATATTTGCCAGGGTCACATCAATGTCACTGCACCCATCTGCGTTGTCAAAGGTGAACAAGTCACTCGGCTCATTGAGAACACCTATGCGATTGGAGGCTATCCATTCGCTTAGCAACTCTCCCCTTGTAACCCTGCGAGAGCCGGAAGTGTCAGAACGCACATTAACCGAACTCTTGCTGAACCACAAGGGGGAAGTCGCATTAGCATCGATGCCAAAAATCGCAGCTGTATTCCCAATAATCCGAAGCAACACATCAAGGTAGGCAATGTATGGCTCAATGTCTAAGGCATGCTTAAAGTAAAGACTGCATAAGATCAGTCTACCAAAGCTACCCTCGACATTGACACACACACCCCATTCAGTCCGATCGATTAGTGAGTGCACAGTTGCTTTGTCGTTCACAACGACAGTGGCAAGGCCCCTGTCGTCTGTGTAAGACTTCATATGAGCCGGCAGGCGCCTTGTTACTTTAATTTTTCTACGAACGCGACGACGACGACGACGACTACGACCACGACGAAACCGAACAAAACCACGACGAAGACTAGAATCTAGAACGTAAAGAAGGTCGTAGAAAAATTCAGCACATTCAGCACGTATGATGCTGATATCTCCGGCCACTCAGCTTAGGGTGGGTTCAGCGAATAAATTGATATCCTATTTGAGATGATATTGTAGGTGATCAATTAAATTGATCAGAATATAAAAATGTTGATGACCACAGGGGTGTCTATGCTGAAATTGAAAAATAGGGCGCCAGCAATTTTTTTTATAATTAAGGAAATTGCAAACCTTCGGAGCGAAACCGACGGTGAAAGAAGTTTCAATAAAAGATTAAGTCTTGAAATTAAGTTTTAAAATATTTATTATTAATTAAATTGCCTGGGAAACCTTGCAATTAAGTAGGGCTAAAACCCAGGATCTTTTAAACACAGAAACAAATCGTTATTCAAGAAAAGATAAGATGGACCGGTAACGTTTAGTCCCGAAAAAAAGTTTAACGGTTTTATTTTAAGCGGGGCACGAGTTCCGTAATTTTCGGAAATGAAACGAACAGCCAAAGCCAAACGATAATTTTTCTGAGAACAATGTCTCGACAACAAAAAAAATGTGATTCGACGGAAACAAATTTTTAATTAAATAAACCAAACTATAATACTTAGCTTATTTCTCTTGCCAGATTTCCCTTCCTTCCTTAACCAATTTTCCTTCTTTTCCACCAAGTCTCCAAATTATTCTATTTTATCAAATTTTAAAACACTTTTTCAAATTAACTATTTTTCCATCAAATTTCTATCTTCCAAAAATTACTCTTCCTTTGATCTATTTGATTTCGTAGCTTACAAAAAAAGTGAAGCTCCCAAGCTTTTTCCAAGCCTGGATGAACCCTTTTTCTTCAAAACCCAGCGCTTTCAGCAACTCAGTGACTTGGGTTTCGGTCGCGCCATTTTTCAGCAACGCTCAGCTTGTTTGCGTGAGTGTGCCAACGCAGTTGCAAACCCAGTAGTCTTCTCTTACTCGCACTTTAATCTCCCCAGCTTAATGCAAGTCACCCCTGAATTCGCCGCGCTCTACTCTGACTTGTAGAGGGCGGGAATGCAGTGGGTGCATTCAGCCACCTAACATCCCCGATTCAATTTTGAATGAAAGAAAAACCTTGGAACTCAAGAAATTTGATTGTTCACACTTTGCATTTTTCCCCACCGATATTTCCCAGCAGAACAAATATAATTGTGAAAACTTGATGGAAATTAGTACGTTTCGATTAATAACAATTGTGGAAGAGGAATATGGCAGAAGTTCGCTACACGCGTTTTAAAGCTATTTCGTTTGACTTTCGCGCAGATTTGGGGAAATAGGGACTTACGTTATCGTTCCATCTTGTACATTTAAGTATAATGAGGGTGTAAAAGTTGGGCTTGAAGCCATTCTCCCATGGAGTAACTTCGGCATTCGGAGACCAAGTGTCGACCGTGCCAATTTTGGTTTACTGGAGTCAGACCATCCGTCTGACACTTATGGTGGTAATTATGCTCATTCTTCGGGGACTGGCTGTCACCCGTTCTTAGTATTTGACAAGACCGCCCGTCTGTCACTTTAGTTAAAGTGGAAAGCTTATCCACTTTATATATATAAAATCGACATCAATGATTATGTTTCTTTCCAAAGTACTGAGAGAGTGAACCGATGGCTGATGGACCATGGCTGCCCCTCTCTCTCTCAGTAGATTGTAGGAAACACCTGTAGGAATGGAAGAGGGAGGAACAAGTATTTGGATGACGGAGAGAATGGTTCTTGTCGCGGTAATTTTTACCGTGACAAATCCCACCCTTTCCTCCTTGAAAATGCGTTTACTTTTAAGAAAAGTAAACCATTTTCTGTCGGTAATGTAGGTTAACAACACAACAAAGGAAACCCATCAGGCCAAAGATGGCAGTCTATAATAAAGGATTTAAAAAAAATAAATAACCAAAATTAAAAAACTATTTTACTCTTATTGGGACTTTTAGACTCAATTATATTCCGATGAAGAATTATACGGCTTAAGATCCTTCGTGTGCCAAGTGCCACGTTCTTTTCCGGTTTCATCTTCGAGGACGTAAGTCCAAGGAGACAACCGTTTTCGGATTTTAAAAGGACCTACGTACTTTGGAGCTAGTTTAGCTGCATAATAATTTGCAGCGTCTGATAAGACGAAGTTTCTTCGCCAAACAACATCGTTGGGAAAGTACTGAACGTCTCTCCTCCTGAGATTGTAGGTTTCTGCTGATTTTTTTGTATTCGCCTGTATTTTACTTGCTATGTCTGCTCTAAGTCTCCTAAAACGTTCGCCTATATCTTCTGATTCGGTTCTATTGGTGTCTACTGAATTACTGCTAGGTCTAACGTTTTCTCGACCATCGGTCGACATCTCTCTTCCAAAATTAGCGTAATATGGTGTCACTCCTAGGACCTCGTGTTGAGATGTTCGAATAGCACAAGCTACCTTGGCTAATTGAGTATCCCAAATACGATGATTTTCTGAAACATAAGCCCTTAAAGTAGTCTTTATTATCTGATTGATTCTCTCTGCTGGGTTGGCCTGTGGATGGTAATGTGGAGTGAATCTAATATTTGTTGAATAACCCTGGCATAATGTCTTGAGTTCCCTACTACGAAATTGAGGACCGTTATCACAAATCAAAATCTTTGGTACTCCAAATAAAAGAAAAACATTGTCCTCCAATTCTTTACAAATTGCTTTCGCGGTGGCGGTTCTCAAAGCAAATAAAAGTGGAAATTTAGTCAGATAATCGACTACTGTTAAAATGTAGACAAAGCCTTTACTTGATTTGGGTAGAGGACCCACTAAGTCTATACTGATCATCTCCCATGGTGTAGAAACTCCTATTCTCTCAGTCATAAGACCTGCTGGTTTATCATTAACTGGTTTCACTGATTGACAAGTGCTGCACTTCCTAACGTATCTAGTAACGTCTCCCCTCATCTTCGGCCAGTAGTATTTGGCCCCTACTCTAGCGAACGTTTTCCTAACCCCCATATGTCCAGCTAACGGACTATCATGACACTCCCTAAGAATACCTAATCTATCTTTCCTACCTATAACTAGTTTCCATTCTTCATTATTTTCATGAACTACTAAGTGATTTGATTTAACGTACTTAAACAGGCGGCCATTCTCAACTCTCCACGCTGGGTAAGCTAACGGGTTCATTTCCACCTCGGATATCATTTTTCCCACCCAAGGGTCTTTATCCTCATCTGAGATTCCGGCCACCACCGGTACTCCACGAGATAACATATCCGGCACGACATGATCTTTCCCTTTGCGATGGATTATTTCATAATCAAATTGCTGTAATCTTACAGCCCAGCGCGCTAATCGTCCCTGTGGGTCTTTGAGGTTACTCAACCAAATCAATGAGTAGTGATCTGTTACGACTGTAAATCGAATTCCTTCGATATACGGTCGCAACTTCTCAACTGCCCATAGGACTGCTAAACACTCTTTTTCCGTAGTGGAATAATTTCTCTCTGACCTATTCAATGACCTGCTCAAATAACATATAGCCTTTTCTCCTTCCTCGAATTTTTGCGAAAGGACCGCCCCAATACCATAATCAGACGCATCTGTCTGTACTACGAAAGGTAGTTCAAAATTAGGGCAGGTCAAAATTGGTGCTGTAATAAGACATTCTTTCGCTCTCCTAAAACTATCTTCACAATCCTTAGTCCATATGAATTTTTTTGATTTCTTAAGTAAATCGGTTAAGGGCCTAACTAAACTAGCGAAGTTTGGTACGAAGCGTCTGTACCATGAAACTGTTCCTATAAAGCTCCTAACTTCTTTTACATTTTTTGGTGCAGGTATTTTAACCATGCTTTCTACCTTTTCTGGATCAACATGTAATCCATTCCTATCTACCACATACCCTAAGAATTTAAGCGACGGTCTACAAAAGTGACATTTGTCACGCCCTACTTTCAAACCTGCTTCTTGTAATCTTTTTAAAACTTCGTTCAGGATTTCTAAATGTTTTTCAAACGAGTCTGAAATGATAATAATGTCATCCAGATAAACGAAGACATATGGCTCGAGTTCTGGACCTAGCACGCTATCTATGAATCTTTGCCAAGTGGCAGGTGCATTATGTAAACCAAACGGCATTCGATTAAATTGAAAAAGACCTCTATTTGGTACCGTAAAGGCAGTATATTTCTTAGATTCTTCCGCCATTGGAATCTGCCAGTAAGCAGACTTGACATCCAATGACGTTAAGAATTTTGCATTCCTAAGCTTATCAAGAATAGATGAAATTATCGGTAAAGGATACGCATCCCTTTCCGTTACTTGATTCAATTTACGGTAATCAACACAAAACCTAAACGAACTATCTTTTTTCTTAATCAACACTATGGGAGAAGCCCAAGGACTGTTTGATTTCTCGATAACACCATCATCCAACATTTCCTTAAGGGATTTGTCAATGTGGACCTGCATCGCCGGCGAAACAGGATAGTATCTTTGTTTAATTGGATCTGACGAAGTTTTAATTATATGTTCTATTCTATTTGTTTTCCCTAACCCCTCTGGAATGTCTTTAAACAAATTTTCAATTAGAGAACTTAGCTTACTTCTTTGCTCGTTGTTTAAATCCGATTCTTCTATAATCGACGTGGTTCCGACCGAAGCCACGGTTTCCTGATTCGAAAAATTCCACATGCGGGATCGAAGATCCGGGACAATTCCCGACTGTGCCCAAAAATCGGCACCTAATATCATCGCATTAGGAATTGAAGGTATAACTAAGCACTCAACTAAAACTGACCTATTTTCAATAACTATTGGTAGATTTACTACCCCTAAAACTCCTACTCCCGCACCGTCTGCTAAATAAACCTGCCTTACATTACTTGTATCTAACTGTAATCCTACATCTTTAAGAATTTTCCAACCGTCCCTACCTATGATTGTTCTGGACGCTCCTGAATCAAGAAGTCCTAAAATCTTTACCCCGTAAATGTTTACTCCTAAATACGGACGTTTATCGTCCCCACTTGAATCTAATGTGAAACCTAGTTGAATTCGGTCTACCAGCTGGTCGTCAGCAGGTGACTTCTTTAAGTGTGGCGGCGCTCTTGCCCTGCTGGCCCAAGAGACCGTTGCCCGTTTCCCGAACATCTGCGGCAATCTCTTCGAGTTGTCCCGGAAGCCCCACAACCAAAACAACGTCTAGGAGCAGTACAGCGGTTTGAATAATGACCCTCTCTGTTACACTTGAAACAACGAATTGACCTATTCCATTGGGAATCCCTATTAACTGTAGTTGTTGCTTCCTGTACTGCAGCAACATATGCGACATCTGGTTCCAAGGTCTGTCGCGATCGGCTACTAGAAGGAGGAACGAATGCCTCGACGTTGGTCCTAATAGTTTCTAACCTTCTACCCAACGCAACCAATTCGTTGACCGATTTGATATCGGCCAACCCAAGCTGAGTTTGGTAGAAGGGTGCAATGTTCTTTAATAAGATTGATAACTTCTTAGTTTCGGATAATGGTTCGGAGAGCCTCTTAAATAAAGTTTGCATCAACGCGATGTACATACCCATAGATTCCCCTCCGCCTTGGGTACGTTTTTTAATTTCATCTAATAAAAGGTCATCATAATTTGAAGGAAGAAACTCCAATTTTAACTCTCTAACAAGTTCCTGCCAAGTAAAAACTGAATCCCTAATTGCCCTAAACCACAAAAGAGCCTTTCCCGTAAAAAGATCCGGAGCCGATTTAAAAAGTCGCGCTTCTGAAACATCCCTGGATTCCCTTAACTCATGAATCCTTTCTAAAAATGAGTTCACTGATGAACCACTTTGTTCACCGGAGAATTTCACTCCCCACTTTTCAATTTTTTCCATACGCTCGGAATGCCGGTTGTAGGTTTCGACCTGCGGTTGGCATTCTGAACTCGCATTTTGTATAACAGCCGATATATTTGGTGGCGTTATTGGAGCTGGTGTTGACGTTGATTGTATTCCCTTATCTAACTCTTCATCTTCCCCCTCGGTCAGTGTTGCCATAAGCAACAATACCTCTCCCCTCAAATCTGCCATTTCATTAACCTCCTCTGTAGTTTCCGCCTTCGCCCTACCAATTCTACCTATAGTCCATTCAATTTTTGTTTTAATCTTTAGATAATCCGTTGATTTTGGGTTTTTCGGAGGTTCTTTTAACAAATTTTTAATGTCTACTATCTTGGTTCTAATTGCCTTTAAATCCTCTTCATAAGTAAATGGGTACTTGTACTGTTCCGTTCCAATCGTATGATTAAGTTCTAACATCAACGATACCTTAAGTGTCTTTCTCATATCCTCAACTGAACCCTCTTTCAACCCGCGGGCTCTGATCTCATAGACCAGTTCGTCTTTCGCCAAACGATAAATGTTCATCTTGAAGTTCTTACTCACCCAAATTCAAATGGAGTTAAAGAAACCGAAACCGAAAAAATTATGGCTACACAAATTTAGAAACAAATATATCAAAAAATATTTCTTAGTAAAACACTACTCAATCAAAAGAAAAAAAAATACCCTAAAAGTCGTATTTGGTCACCACAGAAATTTGGTCACACCAATCTAGCAAAAGCAAACTTTATCAAAAATATTCCCAAGTAAAAACACTCAATCAAAGAAAAAAAAAAAAAAATCAATTGAACATACACGTCGTATTTGGTCACCACAGGAATTTGGTCACACCAATCTTAGAAAAATCCGTATCAAAAATATTTTCAATTCAAACTACCACTCACTCACAAAAGGAAAAAAAAAACAATCGAAAAATTTAATTCGTTCACCACAATAATATGGTCAGACCAATTTACAACCAAAAGTCACTTTTAAAAGCAAAACAACAAAAAAACTCAACTAATTTGGTCACACCAATCTTAGAAAAATCCGTATCAAAAATATTTTCAATTCAAACTACCACTCACTCACAAAAGGAAAAAAAACAATCGAAAAATTTAATTCGTTCACCACAATAATATGGTCAGACCAATTTACAACCAAAAGTCACTTTTAAAAGCAAAACAACAAAAAAAACTCAACTAATTTAGTCACACCAATGTTAGAAAAATCCGTATCAAAATTATTTTCAATTCAAACTACCACTCACTCACAAAAGGAAAAAAGAAGAATCGAAAAATTTAATGCGTTCACCACGATAATATGGTCAAACCAATTTACAACCAAAAGTCACTTTTAAAAGCAAAACAACAAAAAACACTCAACTAACTAGGTACCTATTCGATAACAAAAAAAATGTCCTATTGGCTCGAAGTAGAATTATCACCCTAACTTCACTTCGAAGATAAACAAAATTTTCACTTTGACAGCTCCGTCCGAGCTGTACCGAAATCTAATTTTCCTATAATTCACAATGTAAAACACTGGTAGATCTTTTTTCACTAATTTATTTTCACTTAGCTAAGGTACAATAAATGAAGAGTAAAACCGTCAGGAATAAATATTTTTCCCAATGAAAGCTACACTGGTACCTTTTTGCAAATTCTCACTCAATTCCCAAAGCAAAAAAAAACACTCATAAGAAAAAATTCAAAACAAACGATATAACGTGCAAATTACGATCTTGTTCAAAGAAACAACTATGTATGTATGTATGTATATAATATTATGCAGTTTTGTTTTTGCGAATGCGATTTCCCCTTGAAAAAAACTTAACCGTGCTTTACCGTTTAAACTAGCTGATTTTACAAGAAGTTAGGTTCGTTATATATAATAGGAAATATGGGATAAAATATTAAATGTATAATTATATGTATATATATTTTTATATGAACGCAAATTTATGTAGGTATTATAAAATTTAAATTAAAACCAATTGAACAACTTACATGAATTCCACGATAACAATTATATTATAATTATGTGTAAAAAATTATGGCCAGAAAAAAAAAACACAACTGCACTACCTATGTACCTATAACACGATTTTGTTTCCTTATCGACTTATCAATTATTCAATTTCAAGCTTTTATTTATATATTTTTTTTTGTTAATAAACTCTTTTTTCAAACAATTTTTTCAAACAATTATTGCAGATCTATGTAGCTGTGTATATGTAGGTAATGTATACAAAATTTTGGCCAGAAAAACACAACTGCACTACCTATGTATAACACGATTTTGTTTCCTTTTTAACTTATCAATAAGTATTCACTTTCAAGCTATTATTTATATTTTTTTTTGTTAATAAAACTCTTTCACAATACTACTTCTTTCTTTTCACCGTATTTTACTTTTACTCTTAGATTATAAAGCCCCACGTTGGGCGCCAAATTGTTACTTTAATTTTTCTACGAACGCGACGACGACGACGACGACTACGACCACGACGAAACCGAACAAAACCACGACGAAGACTAGAATCTAGAACGTAAAGAAGGTCGTAGAAAAATTCAGCACATTCAGCACGTATGATGCTGATATCTCCGGCCACTCAGCTTAGGGTGGGTTCAGCGAATAAATTGATATCCTATTTGAGATGATATTGTAGGTGATCAATTAAATTGATCAGAATATAAAAATGTTGATGACCACAGGGGTGTCTATGCTGAAATTGAAAAATAGGGCGCCAGCAATTTTTTTTATAATTAAGGAAATTGCAAACCTTCGGAGCGAAACCGACGGTGAAAGAAGTTTCAATAAAAGATTAAGTCTTGAAATTAAGTTTTAAAATATTTATTATTAATTAAATTGCCTGGGAAACCTTGCAATTAAGTAGGGCTAAAACCCAGGATCTTTTAAACACAGAAACAAATCGTTATTCAAGAAAAGATAAGATGGACCGGTAACGTTTAGTCCCGAAAAAAAGTTTAACGGTTTTATTTTAAGCGGGGCACGAGTTCCGTAATTTTCGGAAATGAAACGAACAGCCAAAGCCAAACGATAATTTTTCTGAGAACAATGTCTCGACAACAAAAAAAATGTGATTCGACGGAAACAAATTTTTAATTAAATAAACCAAACTATAATACTTAGCTTATTTCTCTTGCCAGATTTCCCTTCCTTCCTTAACCAATTTTCCTTCTTTTCCACCAAGTCTCCAAATTATTCTATTTTATCAAATTTTAAAACACTTTTTCAAATTAACTATTTTTCCATCAAATTTCTATCTTCCAAAAATTACTCTTCCTTTGATCTATTTGATTTCGTAGCTTACAAAAAAAGTGAAGCTCCCAAGCTTTTTCCAAGCCTGGATGAACCCTTTTTCTTCAAAACCCAGCGCTTTCAGCAACTCAGTGACTTGGGTTTCGGTCGCGCCATTTTTCAGCAACGCTCAGCTTGTTTGCGTGAGTGTGCCAACGCAGTTGCAAACCCAGTAGTCTTCTCTTACTCGCACTTTAATCTCCCCAGCTTAATGCAAGTCACCCCTGAATTCGCCGCGCTCTACTCTGACTTGTAGAGGGCGGGAATGCAGTGGGTGCATTCAGCCACCTAACATCCCCGATTCAATTTTGAATGAAAGAAAAACCTTGGAACTCAAGAAATTTGATTGTTCACACTTTGCATTTTTCCCCACCGATATTTCCCAGCAGAACAAATATAATTGTGAAAACTTGATGGAAATTAGTACGTTTCGATTAATAACAATTGTGGAAGAGGAATATGGCAGAAGTTCGCTACACGCGTTTTAAAGCTATTTCGTTTGACTTTCGCGCAGATTTGGGGAAATAGGGACTTACGTTATCGTTCCATCTTGTACATTTAAGTATAATGAGGGTGTAAAAGTTGGGCTTGAAGCCATTCTCCCATGGAGTAACTTCGGCATTCGGAGACCAAGTGTCGACCGTGCCAATTTTGGTTTACTGGAGTCAGACCATCCGTCTGACACTTATGGTGGTAATTATGCTCATTCTTCGGGGACTGGCTGTCACCCGTTCTTAGTATTTGACAAGACCGCCCGTCTGTCACTTTAGTTAAAGTGGAAAGCTTATCCACTTTATATATATAAAATCGACATCAATGATTATGTTTCTTTCCAAAGTACTGAGAGAGTGAACCGATGGCTGATGGACCATGGCTGCCCCTCTCTCTCTCAGTAGATTGTAGGAAACACCTGTAGGAATGGAAGAGGGAGGAACAAGTATTTGGATGACGGAGAGAATGGTTCTTGTCGCGGTAATTTTTACCGTGACAGCCTCACCTGTTCTTTAACAGTGTAAGGCTCCTGCAACAGCGCAAAATTGCACTGTGACTCACACATCAACTGCCCCAAATCATCCATTGCTGCCTTGGCACGCTGGCAGTTAAATTGTATTAATTTAACTGCCATTTTAGTGCCTGTTGCTCGCCCTGGCCACCGCCTCAGCATAGACAGGGCAGTCCATGCTCAGCATAAAGTGACCTGCCGGGCTTCCTCGGAAGTCACAATCGCGACAATGTATAGCATTGTCGCACTCGCGCTTCGAATGGCCCGACTGACCACACCGCCAGCACACAGACTCTTTCTGCCTACACCTGTACGCAAAGTGGTCCAGGCCTAAACAGCGGCTGCACCACTCAACCACAGGTTTCTCCTTGATGGAGAACGAGAAGTGCTTGATATAGCACCTCCCATCTCCAAGGAGTAAACCAGCAACCCTGGGGCTACAGTTAAGGACGACATTATGTCGTCCTTCACTCACCTTCCACGGGGAAGAGAGAGAAACCTCCCTTTCTACTTCTTCCCTGGTAAGCTTACATAAATTAAGCTTATGCAGCTCACCAAGGAAATCCTCAGGCGAGATCCTCTTCTCCACGCTACGGACGATGAGCTGTCGGCCCTTTTTAACCTCCGCTGATAAGCCTGCCTCCTGGAGCTTCTTGTGCCCCAGGAAAGCATCCCTTTCCGCCAGGGAGGGAGTGCGAACCAGCACACTGCCATCCTTGCCAGGCTGCACAGTGTGCACCCTGACACCCACCGCAGGCACCAGTTCCTCCTCAACCCTCTTCTTCACCATGCCAGAAGTCTCATTCTTCTTCCCTTTAACAATTACCGACCACGTCTCGGCCGGCCTAACTGGGGCAACATCAGGGAGTTTGGCCTGTGTTGCGACAATCAAGCCGTCCGACACCGTGGCCGAACTGGCAACCTGGGCAAACGAGGGGCGCTCAGCCACTGCGATGCCTACCGGGGCCCCCAATGATCCTTAGCATCAACAGGAAGATCTAGATTTTGATAACGACGATGTCGATGTAGATCAAGATTTTGTACCAAATGATGGAGATTTGTCTGTTTCATCTGAAGCCTACTCTGTAACCCCAAAAGAACGAAATAGGTGGAGCAAAGCAGATCCTGACCGCTGCTGGTCATGTAATATAAAAAAAAGCTTAATTTGGGACAATCTTATGTCTCTAAAAATACTACTGTTCCAGCTAAAACTCCAAAACCTGTTGATTGTAATAAATGCTACTTCAAGTATAATGAAAGCTTTACAGAAGACGAAAGGATAGAAATTTGCAGAGAATATTGGGATATCGGCGATTATATTCGAAAAAAAGATTTTATTTTGCGGAGTATTACATTTAATGAAACAGCAATACAAAGACATCGGAGCCAAACCCCAAAGCATAGAAATCGAGCAACTAAATACTTTTTTTTAAAAAACGGATCAAGCGTTCGTGTTTGTCGAAAGTTTTTCCTTTAAACATTGTCCATAAATGATGGACCTCTTAGGTCAGCTATAAAAGGAGCAAACCTAGCAACTGGAACATTTGCTGGGTTAGACAAGCGAGGTCGGCATGCGCCAGCAATTAAAATATCTTGATGCTATTCTTTTGTACTGTCTACAAGAAGATTCAATTAAAATTGAAGAGATAGAACAAAAGTTTCTTGAATCGGGCCACTTGATGATGGAGTGTGACAGCATGCATAGAGCAATTGAGAAACAAAAAAAGTATGCCTCAGTATACACGATGCATGACTGGATAAATATATTTCGCCTTGCTCGCTCAACAAGAGGAAAAATGAAAAATAGCCAATACGAAGTAATTGAGCTAAAGTTCAACGATTTTCTTGACATTTCAACACTAGCCAAAGCAACGCTCAAAAATGTCAATATTGATACCGATGGAAGAAAAGTGAATTGGCTTAAAGTAAAAAGTTTTAAATATAGCAAACGTTGCCCAGGTATCTTGCAATACCGATACGATCATCATAGCCCCTATGCAACAATTAATGTCAGTGGAAGAGGATGGCGTCAAAATGCAATATTATTAAGCACACTTAGAAATGAACAACTACCAATATCGTACCAAAAAAAAAGGACTTATTGCGTTTATGTGAAAAAAACGTAATTCCTGAAGAATTTCACGGATGGTACAAATCACTTCCTGTATCTGGGCTTTCATTAGCTGACCGAATTCCAGAGGCAGCATTGGAAAGCAGCAGTGATGAAGAAGAATAGAAATTTCGCAACAGGTTTCAATTTTTTTATTTCGAAAGCTTTTTTCCCATTAATTTTTAATTTTGTTATTTTTCTTAACTACTTATTTTCGTTAATTTTAAGTTTGAAGATTGAATTGATTTCATATTGATTAAAAAAATGCAAAAGTTTATTTTTCTATAATAAACAGACATTTTCTGCTTCTTTTGTTGTCAACATATGGTTTCAAGTACCTAATAAAAATGTTAAAATGAAAATCATAATTTTCATGTTTTTTCTTCCAAAGAAAACTCCTTAAGTCCTTTTTTCTCATTTAATTCATTCCAGCTTAACAATTTGCAACAAATTAATTTGCATAATGGTAAACCAAAACCCTTTCTACTATTAAAGCACCAGATCGTGCGATTTTGATTATTTTTGAATTTTTCATATTGATTTCTAACTTTAAATGCAAATATCTCAAAACACAAAAAATGGATTTAGGGAGTTTTCATAGAACGACGACGATAGACGACAGGGTTCAATAGTATTATCTTACTAGCAATATGTGATGCGAGATATAAATTCATATTTATTGACGTAGGTTGTAATGGAAGGGTAAGTGATGGAGGAGTCCTCAACCGAAGTGATCTTCGCACTATTTTGAGCAACCCGAGCCGATATTTTCCACCAGATGCAGTTATCGGACGCGAAAGAAAATTGCCATATAGTATAATTGGAGATGATGCTTTTCCTCTGCAAAAGCATATTTTAAAGCCGTATCCATATATGTACATCAACGGAAAAACAAAAAAACTTTTAATTTTCGACTTAGCCATGCGAGACAATGCATTGAGCATAGCTTTGAAATGTTGGCGAACAGATTTAGGGTTCTTCAGACAACCATACACTTGCGCCCAGAAAAAGTTAAGCTTGTAGTTCAAGCTTGCTGTGTTCTTCATGATTTTTTAATAGAAAATTGTGGAAGCTACGAAGTTCCACAACGCCCATCAAGGGGATACACACACAAGTGACCGGGGAAGGCTACGCAAGTTGCTTCGGACATAAGAGAAGAGAAGAAGGCCAACTTCCATGGCAGGATCTTTATATATAAGTTTTCAATAAAAGTATTAAGATATTGTTATTAAACTATTTCATTCATTTATTAATAAAATAATATTGCATAGACTTCATTTTTCTAAAACTAAATAAAAACAAAAATAAAAATTAACAAAACAAAAAAACAAAACACAAAACACAAAAAAGACTATTAATTATTTATAAAAAATCTTCGTCATCAAAAACATCTTCCATTGCACTTTCAATTAAGTTTCTGTTTGATGAACTTGTAGAATTGGAATTTTCTTCATCGGTGACTTCAGACAACAACCTTACTCTGGAATAGTTGGTAAATCCTGATGGAGTTGAAGACCTTGACGGTGGAACGCCGACATTACGTTGTTTGACTTGGAATTATTTAACGATGTCATATATCATCCACTTCATCTCCCGCATCAGATCTTCATCCTTTACCACTATCATTTCCTCTTCTAAATTGCCTAAGAAATGTAGAAGAATTGAGGATGGTTTGTTTGTTATTGCATTAGCTATTTTATCAGCCGCTGAAAGCGCTTTGAGTTCCAGGTTTGATACACAATTTTTTTCACAAATTTCTACTCCCGAGGTGAATCAGTCTCATTCCAACTCGATCCTCCAGCTTCAAGCTAGTTTCAACACCACATTGGGTTTTTAAAAATTTTATGAAACCATTTGAAATATGTATATATCAAATGAAAGGTCTTGACTCCCTGAATACGAATATGTGCGTGACAGACTGTATCTACTTCAAAATCTCGACAACAACGCTCTGTCATTCCTGGACACACCAATCCTCTTACATACTGTTAAAATAAATACGATTTTGTTTAAAGTTCATTTAGTTTTATTATAAATTCTTTTGTTTAATAAGTTTTACATTTTGATGTTATCTTGATAAAAGTAAGGAACAAACTAAACTGACTTACAAAAATTGGCGCATTAACAGCACCGGCCCCAGCCAAACTTGCGCCCTGTGCAAGATTTGTAGAAAGCGCCCCTTTTTTATATTTTTTTTACACATAAACTGATACACAAGCATAAGCCTTTCCCAGATTACCCAGGAGGTAGACTTTCAATGCGTTTTTTTTATTGAGGTATCCCCAGGAGGCCTAAACCATTAAACTAAAACGCAGCGAAGAAATGAGCAGAGGGGAAACTTTTAAACTTGGAAACTTACTTTTCTGGCCTTACATTTTGCAAATACAGAAATGAGATCATCAAAGTCTAAAGAATTTAATAATTTCTTTTCAATGGACATTATAGATAAACCTACCAATCTCTCTTGAGTCATGGTTGTCCTAAGATAATTTTTAATAATTTTAAGTTTAGAAAAACTACGTTCTCCTGAAGCTACCGTGACTCGTGACCGGGATTGTATTAAGAATTTGGAGAGCAATTACTAAATTCGGGGCAAAATCTTCAAGGTTTGAACTAAAAATAAAATTTAACACATCTAAACTTGAGCTTTGTGGTGTAACAAGCTGGGATATTACGGTTAACTCTTGAAACAATTCTTCTCCATCTAAATCTTTAAAATTACTTTATGTTAAAACATTCTGCAAATTAAGGCATGAAGCACGTAGGTACATTTTTATTTTTTAAACATTCGCTTATGTTACTAAAAAATGAAAAATTGATACTATACGTATCAAACCTTTCAAATATTTAAAACAAAAATTCAACTTTAAATCTTTGTTTCGGGTCTAATATAGTTTCAGGACATTCATCAGCATAAAGTATTTTTCTCCGTAGAGATCGCAATGATGAAGCTACAGGAAACATATTTGGTATTTCTAGGGAACTAACAATACGCTCGGTTAATTGAAAATACCTACTCATTAAATTTTTCATCGGAACGCATGAAAATCAAACTGTTTTTTGTATTTTCTAAAACCGTTATGCCAGTTGACAGATTAACGGACGGACTTTGCAAATATTTACTAGTTTAATTTATATTTTCTAAAATATCAAACCAAATTAGCAGGCAGCAAATAAATGTAAAATCAAAAGTTTTATTTCCTAACGATTCTGCAATGTTTTTTGCCTCTAGATTTCTTAATTCTAAAAGGGCTTCATATATCTATTTCTTCTTAATTTGTTTTTAAAGGCCTCAATGCATCTAACCTGCTCTCTCATCTTGTCTCAGAAGGGGGTTTCAAAGTATGACTTGGAATTTTTTTCTTATAAATATCCCACCTCGTTGTGGAACTTTAAAAAAAGTTATACAAACATTGAATTGTATCGAAAAATTTAACTGCATAAAATAAGCACCGAGCAGCATCATTAACCACTAAATTTAAGGAATGCGGGCAACATGAAACTAAAAATGCTCTTGGTTCCAGGGTTCGAATTCGATTCTGAACACTCGCTTCTTTTCCTTTTATATTCGAACCATTATGTACATATGTATGTATAGATGTACTTTATTTAGATTTTTTTTTACACTTATGATTCTTAATTCTATGTACCTATACTATACATAGTTGTTTCAATAGCTTGTTATTAATTTGCCGACTTAGAATTGGTCAGGCTACACAGTTTTTATTTTATATTAATTTAGTTTATTTTTGTAAAGCACATTAGTTGTTTCTTAGACACAGTCTAGTTTTATAAAATTACGTCCACTCAACAAGACGAAGCCTATTCGAACCATTATCATAACTTTGGCTTTGACAGTTAGATACTTATTAAAATTTCATTTAATTCAAGCTTGTCTAAAATCAACTGAGTCAGTCACATTACGGTCTTGTCACAAAATACGTCACTTCTATTAAAAACTGATAGCTATTTATTTAATATTAATTAACCAACAAAGCGAAAAAACAATTGCAACAATCTGCATTCTGCACAAGACTAGATATACATTAAAAGTAGCCGTTACAACAGTCATTAACTTTCACAAAAAAAAAAACAAACTGCCTGCGCAAGAACAATTCGACTTCACATAGAATCATCCCTCTTTAATTTTTAAGCTCTATGCTCCTTTTCCATTCTATTAAAAATTTCATCTGTAATCAGGCACTTAACTCTTACACAGTGTGCAATAAGAAAACCTGCACGCTCTGACCCATATGATTCCGTATAAATAAGTTTTTTTTTTTAAATATCTCCCATGTTAGTTTCGATAATCAGTGCAGTGTGCAAAAAAGAAAACTTGCACACCAATTGACCATTGGTAGCAAAGACACCTACCTACCTCATTTCCAAATATTTCACCCTGTTCGTACAAGAGAAAAAAGAAAAAATCTCAACACAAAAAAGTTTCATGCAAGAGAAAAAAAGAAAAAATCTAAATACAAAAAATTTCCATGCCATCTCATATGTGCAAGATATATTTTATGCACACCGAGTCCCAAAATTAACATAGAGAGTATGACAAAGCAAAATACTTATTCATATTGAATCGTATGGGCTAGTACGTGCAGGTTTTGTATCACGCACGTTCCTGAATGTGAGTTCTCATCTACAAAGAAAACAACAAAAAAATGTCTCCGAAAGAAGAGAGCAGGTAGGTTGCTGTGCTACTTTCTACTACAAATACTAATCAAAGACACTCCATATATTTTTGTTGTTGTTTTTTTTGTAGATGAGAACTCACATTCAGGTACGGTGCGTGATACAAAACCTGCACGTACTAGCCCATACGATTCAATATGAATAAGTATTTTGCTTTGTCATACTCTCTATGTTAATTTTGGCACTCGGTGTGCATAAAATATATCTTGCACATATGAGGTGGCATGGAAATTTTTTGTGTTGAGATTTTTTCTTTTTTTCTCTTGCGTGGAACTTTTTTGTGTTGAGATTTTTTCTTTTTTTCTCTTGGGTGAAATATTTGGAAGTGAGGTAGGTACGATTTTTAGTTCTGCGATATTTTGAGTTAAATTTTCATTGAATGCAACAATGAAAGTGATGTTAGTTAGTGCGCAAGAGATAACTTAGGACAGTTGTGATGGATGTTTTTTTGAGATTATTTTAAGAATGTTTGTGGTTAAAGAATGGCAAATAGTAGTACATATTTGTTTGCAAGATCAGATTACATTTTCTTGCTCCTGGTAATGCGCCCCCAGAATTCTGCGCCCTGTGCATTTGCACATCTTGCACATATGCTTTGTCCGGCCCTGCGCATTAACTTCTTAACATCTAATCTCACGTATGTACAGTGAGTGAATCATAAACTGTAAGTTTACATAATTCAACACTCCTCCTTAAATCTACAGTTTGTGACTTTAACATTTTTATTTTACATTTCATTTTTATTTTTTATTTTGTTCCTTTATCTTAAATTAATTTCAATAAACTTCTTATAGTTATAAACTTATTTTTACATATACTTTTCTTTAATATATCTGCAATATTATCTTCTGAATTTACTTTAATTAAATCGATAATACCTTTTTCATAATTTTCGTTTACATAGTGATATTGAACTTCTATGTGCTTTGAATTTTTTGTGTGATTTCCATATTTTCCAATTATTAAAGCTCCTAAATTGTCTTCATACAATTTTATAGGTTCGTTTAATTTTATACCAAAAGATTCATTTAAAATATTTTTTATAAAAATAACATCTGTTACTGCTTCTGACAATGCTATATATTCTGCAAAAGTAGATGACTTAGTAGCAGTATTTTGTTTATGAGTTTTCCAAAAGATTACATTATTGTACATTCTAATTACATACCCAGTTGTGGACTTTCTGTCTACATTGTCCCCTGCCCAATAAGAGTCTACCATACAATCTAGAATTTTGTTTTTATTATATTTCTTATAAGTTAATTTTAAATTTTTCGTTTTATATAAATATTTTAAAATTCTTAAAGCATATTTATAATGTGTTTCAGTGTACCAATTCTGAAATCTACTTAAATAATTTACGCTATAAGCTATATCAGGCCTCGTACCAGAACTTATGTATAATAATTCACCAATTATATTTCTATATTTGGTTCTCGGATCTATTTCGAATGAAGGATCTATTTTTAAGTTTGTTTCCATAGGGGTATCATATAATTTAGAATTTTGTATGTTGTATTTTTCTGCAAGAGTTTCAATATATTATTTTTCCTGACTTAACGTTAGTTCATTATCTTTCAAATTATTATTTATTTCAATGCCAATCATTGTATATAAAACTGAATAGTACTATCATGGAACAGAAAATTTTGGTACGAAAGGCGGAGCATGAGGGCGCTGTGTGTACGGAAATTTGGTGTGGAAACTAAGAGCGACTGGAAAATAAAACTTTGAAAGCAAGAGTGGGAATGAAAGGAGTATATTATTTTGTCCTCATAAGTTTAAGATGTGTGAGGGAGTCAGTTGAATCAGCTGTTTATTTCAAAAGAAATGAAAAAATGTGAAAACAAAAACACAAAAACAGTTCGTTACCATAGTTACCTTCAATTTGTTTGTGCCTCTGCCTACCTATCAATGTAAAGGAGTTATGCATATATAGGGTGTCCCAAAATTAACGCAAGATTTCTTGCGTTAATTTTGGGACACCCTTTATAAAGACAAGTATTTTTTTAAACCCTTAATCAATCCAAAAAGGTTACCATTTGATGAGATTTCGTTTCTAAATAAATATGTATATCAACTTGTTTGAAATTAACGCAAGATTTCTTGCGTTAATTTTGGGACACCCTATACATATCGTTATAGCTATGAATTGTATGCTTTTAGCAGTAGGTATTTTGCTTGAAGAAAATTATATTCATTTGATTTTAGATTTTCAGTTTTTGAGAAATTTGAAAATTTAAATGCAACGTTTTCAAATTTCATTCTCTGTAGGATTCATTGTTGCCATATTTTGAATATGGGGTATAGAAGTATTTATATACATTTTTTAATATTTATAATTTTATATTTCTACAATGTAGGTATATGTAGGTAGAGGGTGGGTATGTAAGTAGTATCTAAGAAGATTGGCATGTAGTGCTAGGCGGTGGAATAACTTTTTTTAAATACTGGTTCTAAACAATAAAGCCAAAAATAATAAAATAAATAAATAAAACTTTATTTATTTATTAACTTCCCATAGGAAGTTATTGTAATGGGTCCGATTTGTCGAATTGAAAATTTTGACATTTCTCGACGTTTCAAGGTCACTAGAGTCGAAATAAAAGATTTTTAGAAAGATGTGTGTACGTACATATGTACGTTCGTACGTCCGTACGTTTGCGACGTTTTTTTCGTCGTCCATTGCTCAAAAACCAGTAGAGATATCGACTTCAAATAAATGTTGTTATACAGGTAATAAAGCAGAAAAATCACAGAAAATCTTGTTTTCGATATTCAGTAGTTTTTTTTTTATAAAAATTCAACAGTCCGTTTTTTCATAAAAAAATAAAATGTACAAAAATTAGTACGCAAATTTTTTTTTTAAAATTGATGTTCGGCTCTCGATATCCCTCAAATTAATTTCATTCATCAAAAAACGCTACAATTTGCATTCAAAAGAAATAGGACAGGGCTGCCACTTTTGAACGTGAATATAATAGAATCATTTACTAGTAATTTAAGATTTGTTTTTCATTTCACCTTATAAATGCATTTACGTGAACTAAAATTTTATTTTAATGTTTCCGTGAACTACAGTACCTAGGTAGATTTTAAATTTTAACGTATGAAATTTAAAACCATTTTCAAGGGAATTCAGATTGTTCAAAAATCTATACTATTATATAAAAGCGAAACCATTTTAAAGTTCGTAACGCATGATCTCAGAAAGTAGTCAACCGATTTATTTGAAATATATTTTATTATTTTCTATATTGTTATGAGAGTGTTTATGGCTTTAATTTTTTTTCATTAATTATTTGTCAAACTTAAATATTATTAATTTTACATTTTTTGTCCATTTTTTTTCATAAGTTGACTTATACAACCACTCATATCTTAAAACCTATACAATAATCGACAAAGATTAGCATTGCTTCACAAAGTCAATATTGTTGCGCAAATTTTAATCCTAAAATCACTTCTAAGCTAAACATACAACCTGAGAAATAAATAAAAACAAATTATAAAATTATAAACTTTTTGAATTTATTTTATCCAATAAATTAGATTCCATCACAATCGCGAGGTCGCTGCTTTGTTTCATTTCATTATCATTCCAACATTTTTGATTTTCTTTTCTTCCCATGCTCTTTCTCTCTTAATATGTGTTCCATTTAATTATAGTTACGTTTTTTCTCTTACCTACCTACCTACATATTCAGTTTTTCTGTATTGTATAGTTCATCAACTAACCTACACACACACATTATTTTTTGTTTCTCTAATTCTATCGTCACATCTGACATCGCTGAGCAGTGTGGGCTCTTTTTTTTAAGTTACTATGGACATTTAATAAAAATAAATAAACAGTGCCGTGCACATGAAATGCCGATTTATCTAAAGAAAAATTAGATCTTTTTATTTTTCTGGTTCGAGGAAGTGAATAGATTATAATTCTTCCAATTTAAAAATAAAAAAAGTTCTATTATAATAGCTTGAATTACCAATTTTGTATCACTTCCTCGAACAATAAAACTGAAATTAAGTTAAAATTTTCTTTACAAATAACTCAAAGAAGGTACTTACAATGACGTCGATAAAAAGAGCACACAAATGTAGGTAGGTTAAGTCAGTTGCACTGCACTGAACATGAGCAGATGAATAAAAAAATGTGTCTATGGATATTTAAACACGCATACCTATAGATGTATGAGAACATTAAAAACACAAATTTGTTTTTTTTTATTTACCGCAAACTATATTTTTCGGTTGCAAAAAAACGTTTCTAGGTATGAATAAAGAAAGAAAAGAAGAAAATAGACAAAAATTTCGTTCTGTTTTCACCTAAAAAATTGAAATGGTTTTGTATTTTGTTTGTTTTCACGTGCGGCTTGGCCTTTACTACGTAATATTTTACTTAAGTTTTTTTTTCTAAAGTGTTAATTTCGGTAAGGAAGTGTTTTTTGATTATAAACTAAAATTAATATTATTGTAGAAAATATGCTCAGTCCCATTGAGAAATTTTTTCATATGCTAATACTAATATTCAAAAAATGTTCGTGGTTACAATTTGCGAAGCAAAGCGAGCACGGGTCGGCTAGTGTTTTATATTACATACATAGAACATGTTTCACAATTAAAATTAAAGGAATTGCTAATTTTTTTAAAGTGAACAAACACTGAAATGTAATTTTAATCTTCACCTGAATTTAATTCTTAATTAACCTGAACTATGTTAACAACTTCATATAGACATATGTAAATGCATTTTAAAAATAAAATAAATTAATACTGTAATTTGTACCTACATGATTTAAAGGAATGCGGGCAACATGAAACTAAAAATGCTCTTGGTTCCAGGGTTCGAATTCGATTCTGAACACTCGCTTCTTTTCCTTTTATATTCGAACCATTATGTATGTATGTATAGATGTACTTTATTTAGATTTTTTTTTACACTTATGATTCTTAATTCTATGTACCTATACTATACATAGTTGTTTCAATAGCTTGTTATTAATTTGCCGACTTAGAATTGGTCAGGCTACACAGTTTTTATTTTATATTAATTTAGTTTATTTTTGTAAAGCACATTAGTTGTTTCTTAGACACAGTCTAGTTTTATAAAATTACGTCCACTCAACAAGACGAAGCCTATTCGAACCATTATCATAACTTTGGCTTTGACAGTTAGATACTTATTAAAATTTCATTTAATTCAAGCTTGTCTAAAATCAACTGAGTCAGTCACATTACGGTCTTGTCACAAAATACGTCACTTCTATTAAAAACTGATAGCTATTTATTTAATATTAATTAACCAACAAAGCGAAAAAACAATTGCAACAATCTGCATTCTGCACCAGACTAGATATACATTAAAAGTAGCCGTTACAACAGTCATTAACTTTCACAAAAAAAAAAAACAAACTGCCTGCGCAAGAACAATTCGACTTCACATAGAATCATCCCTCTTTAATTTTTAAGCTCTATGCTCCTTTTCCATTCTATTAAAAATTTCATCTGTAATCAGGCACTTAACTCTTACACAGTGTGCAATAAGAAAACCTGCACGCTTTTTTTTTTTTTTTTTTTCAAATTCATTTTTATTAATTCATTCTTAAGACTATCTTAAAGCTAGACAAAAATTCATAAAACTAGCCTAATTATCCATAACTTACAACTAACTTACTGGTCCCATACGGACACTCTAAGTTAAACAATAATACTTAATGCTAATGCCTTTCGGCCCTAAGATCTATTTAACTTCAATTCATTTTATTTATTTGTGTATTCATTAGAAAATTTAGCAAAAACTAATGTCAATATCCTTTTTTATTTTTACTTAAAAACTACTTAAAATAAGGTCCTTAATATAAAACTTAAAGCTAACTAAAACTACCTATTCTACCTATAAACTACTTAAAACTAGAACAACCACAGCAGCAAATCTAACTATCTAACGTTTTTTGTTTTTCATATTTTGTCTTTTTTTTATTTTTATTTTTTTGATTATTCCATGATTTTTTTTTTTTAATTTTTTCTTTTTTTTTTGTATTTTTTTGTATTTTTCTTTTTTGTATTTTTTGTATTTTTTTTGTATGTTTTTTTTTTGTGCCACCATGCCTATTCTACTTAAAACTAAACCCTAAAACTATAAAACAAGTATGTAAGCCGGCCAAGGCTTAAAACCCTATCCCGACTACTCACTATCAAGTGCCGATTGAAGCCACCAAAACTGGCTCTCCTGCTTCACCCTATCAGTTCGGTCCCGTTCGGACACAGCCCTACTGAACCGAAGGAGCTCTGCTCCGTCGTGTGCCATGACGTCCCGATTGTACAGGAGTCGCCTATCCACGGTTCGTCGTCTGACGTGGTAGATTAACGGAACTGCCAATCTATCCTGTATCAGACCGCATCTATCTAAAAAGAGGAATGCCTCTGGCGGAATGAAGCCGCTCAAGCGTGCACTTTCAAAAAACTCGTCGTTCGGATAGAACGCCCCGAAAATTAAATTGTTGGTCGAAGACATAGCTCTTGCAATGTGACCTCGAACGAGTTTTATCACGAAATTGTCAATTCTGTTGATTCGAGCCCCGTTGTATAGGACCTCGTTGGAATAGTAATGCACGTAAGAAGATTCGGCTGTTCGATATAAGCCGGTACAGCGTCGTAAACACTGCCGCTCGAACACCCGAAACTTCTCCATCTGGGAAGGGGCAACGTTGAACCACACAGGACAACCATAAACGATCATCACCGTATGAGGGCCATGTAGCAAATTACCTTCACTCTGGGGTCAAGCCGACTGCTAAAAAACAGCCGTTTCGTCAGAGCGAAGGCTCCTCTGGCCCTGGTCAGAGCAGCATTTATATGTCTGTCGAAATATAAATACTGATCTAACCAGATACCGAGGTACTTCACTACACTTTTGCTCGCTAATGGCTGCCCGTGAAGATCAACGATAACCATCTTGCGCCAATTCTTGCACGTATCCCTCGTGGCCCTAGCCAACGGAGTCCGGAACAGAATTGTCTCCGACTTCTGGACATTTATTTTCAGTTTCCAGTCGTCGCAATATCGCTGAATCTTGTCGAAATCACGCTGCAAGAGAATTCTAATAACCTCAACCTTTCGGGCCGTTCTGTACGCAATAAGATCGTCGGCGTACGCAATTGCCTTTGTAAGACTACCTATCAGATCGCTGGTGTAAATGTTGAAGAGAATCGGCGAGTTCACCGCTCCCTGTTGAAGACCATTTTTAATTAAGAATGTTGTGGTAGAAGTTACATTGCCACTTTTGACAACAAACTTTCTACCGTTAAGCATATCATAAAGTATATACAACAATGGTTTGCTTATGCCAAGCCTGCTCAGTTTTAGGTAAGGACCCTCTAACCATACGGTGTCAAAGGCCTTTTCCAAATCAACCAGAACAGCACCTGTGCATTGTTGTTTTGTTTTATTCCATTGGATGTCAGAAACGAGTTTAGACGCAGCATGAATTGTGTCATGACCCGCCTTGAACCCGAACTGTTTATCCGGAATTATTTTGTTGTCCGCAGCCCACTTAGTCAGAGCCCTATTGATGATCTTTTCGAAAACTTTGCTGATACTCGGAAGAAGACTTATCGACCGAAGATTTGACGGGTTGGAGTTGTCCTTTCCCTTTTTCGGGAGAGGATGAACCACAGCGGTCTTCCAATGCACTGGATAATATGCATTATTCAGTGCATTATTGAAGAGTGTGGTGTAAATGTCAATTGCCTCCATCGGTAAATGTCTTAGTACAACGTTGGATATACCATCGACACCTGCTGACTTTTTATTTTTTATTGAGTTGAAGATGAGCTGAAGCTCAACCTTCGTCACTAACAGGGGACTTGGACCCGTTTGCTCGGCGATTATGGCATTTGCCAAGGAATCGTCATTGAACCACATGAAACCGCGGTTCTCAGATCGCCATTGTGTCATATCATTTCGAAGGTAAAAATGATTAAGTAGGGCTCTGTTTTCCAGGTCGTGGTTGGGGCGAGTGCTAGCATTCACCTTGTACACTTGCTGGAAAGCAGCTCCCACCGCCTCCACTTTTTCCTTCGGATCTTCAATTATAAAAAAGTCATCGTCAAAGATGGCTTCTTCTGGATCTATTTGCGCTGTTCTGAGTACGTCTCTGTTCTCTTCAGTTCTTTGGAGTTTCAGACACGGAAGGTCATTGTCGTTCTTTTTCCTGAATATCTTGTTGATTTTAGGGAACATACTAGGGTCACTGGAATTAACTGACCGGATCTTGCGGTCCCAGTACTTGTTAATTGATAACCTGTAGTTCTCCTTAATCAACAGATTGACATTTTTTATTGACGACTTCAGTGTCCTCACCTCCAAGTCGTGTGGGTCTGTAAATCGTCTGTACAAGTTTTTGAGTCTTGTCAGTAAGCCACTCTTGTGCTTACGTAGTGCGTCAATAGTCGAGTTTCTGTAAGCGTCCATTTGGTCCCGTTCTTTGTACTTTGGTATTGTCCGTTCCATTGTTCGTTTTATTGTTTCATTCATCTGTTGTAAATGTTGGTCAATTTCTGTATTTGTCAGGTTTCTGTTGTTTGGTGGGGCTATGTCACTCGAACGAAGTTCTCTCGCTAGAGCGTTGGTGAAACGAGGCCAGCGCATCTTACTGTAATTGTAAGAATGCGTTGCAACGTATTCCTCCAACTCCACGCGTTCGTTTGGAATCTGCATTACAGCAGCCAGTCCGCAGTGATCACTGTCGTACTCGACTGTCTGTAAGCAGTTTCGAGGGTGATTACCCACTTTGTCTGTAACTGTCAGTCTGGTGTCGTACAGCAAAAGATCCAGAAAGGAGCCGGTTCTTGGATACGATGGCTTTTCAGTAGCCAGCAGGTCGACGCACAGTGGGGAAAATGCGGACAAAACCTATTTTTCTGAAAGTAGGATTTTTTTTTAAACTGAAAGTGTTTCTTATAGTTAATTGGTTGTAGAATCAGAAAATGAAAACCGTTTTTCAAAAAAAAAAATTGTAGACCAGTAGATTTTCGCTCAAAGTTCAAATATCGTGAAAACTGATAAAATATTAGTATTCCTTAAATGATCAGTATATTGTGAAATTTGAAAGTTTTAAACAATTTTGTCTGCTTACATGATTGAAATAAATAGATAAACAATACAGTATGTTATTTTATTGAAAAAAAATTGGATAAGGTATTTTTTGACGAAGAAACACTCTATTTATGTGATTTTTTTAGTTCGCATAAGGTTTTAACTACTGCCTCTGTTTGCCTCTGTTAGCAAACTATTCCCAATAGATAGTGTAGGGTCTCAGCAACATTTTTCAGTAAAAATCTCATCCGGATACGGTTTTTAGAGCAATTTTAAGTTGGGAAGTCATATAAAAAAATCGATATTTATGCCTTTTAACCAGTTCGGCACGAGTACGATAACTTTGGCGCCAAGATATAATAACGGTTTTTGGTAGAGGGTTTTAATACAAGCATTTTTTACTATGGCAGGGGGGGTCTATCTCCCCCCGTTTAGGCGGTAGGGGCAATTTAAAAAAATTAGTATTTAAAATGGAAAAAAATAATTAAAAAATAACGGTGATACTTACAATTAAGTTTTATACATTTTTTTTAAGCCAACATTCTGTTTTATTAGCCAGTTTTTAATTCAAGTCAAAACTATGCGTAGTTTTTGAAAAAAATAATTTTAAACTCAAAATTTGAGTAAAAAAAGTTAAAAAAAGGTTTAAAGTGTAATTTTTCAATACTTCAAGATTATCTACCATTGTTTTTATTTCAGAATTTATTTCTCTTATTTGTTTTTGATCAAAAACTGAAAACTAGATGATTTTATGTCTTTTAGTTTTTGAGAAAACTAATTTAAATACTAATTTTTTAAATTGCCCCTACCGCCTAAACGGGGGGAGATAGACCCCCCCTTCCATAGTTAAAAATGCTAATTTTTAACTGTTCTATACAAATCCGTCATTAAACTTTGTCGCCAAAGTTATCGTACTCTCCCCACCAGTTCTGACGATGATGATGACATTCCCAACTTTAGAGCATTTTCATCTGTTGGTTTACACTGGAGTTTTGCAATGTCATTCATTTCCGATGGCTTTGCCCCGCAAATGGTACAATTACTACTAGAAGTTGTATTTGTAACAATTTGTGCCGTTTTTCCATCTATCATTGTGAAATACATTGAATGTTTTATTTTAATAAAGAATCCATTGAACTCAATTTCAGTATCTCGGAGATTCAAAATTTCAGCTTCTACACGGTCTTTTTCTTTTCTACCTTCTTGCAGAGTTTCTTTCGAAAAGAAAAATTGAAGAGCTGGTGAATGATGGGCTGAGGATGGTCGAAGATTTTTCTTCATTTTCTCGTTGAACAAGTTTTAATAATACCAGGGATGTAAGAATTAAATGTCCATCAGAAATGCCTTAAATTGAAACTTCATAGATTTGCATATGTCAAATAAAGTTTATTTGAATTATTTTGAATAAGCTTATTAAGATTAAATGATTTTTTTTTTTTTATTTACTTGAATTATTTTTTTTTTATTTACCTACTTGAATTATTTTTTTATTTATTATTTAAATTTATTTTATATTACATTTAAAACAAATCAAACGGTAAGCTTTGAAAACACCAACTATCTATGTCATTATAAATCCAATGTGTTATCCTTACAACTGCAAACAAAATAAACCTAAAGATGTTTTTTACTCACAACCATTCACCTTTAAGCATATTAAAACTGAATTTTTAATAATTTACAATGCTTTTAAAATTCTTTTTTCGCTATTTATTATTATATTCGCAATATACCTTAAATTCGTTAAAAAAAATCTTTGTTTTCAGATATGTTTTCCGAAAAAAGCCATTTTCTCTTTTAGTGGGCGTGGAAATGGGCGGAATTTTCTGGTGTAGATTTGTCTTGCTATTGGCTATCATTCCTGAAAATTTCATTCAAATCGGTTCATTAGTTTAGATTTTATAGAGTTTTGTCCGCTCCCCCATACAAGATGCCCCACTGTGCGACGCCATATTCAACGCTGTAAAGATTCATCAAATTAAAAAGATGGTTACCTCTGGGATTACTATGTTGATTTCCCCAATCTTCATGTTTTGCGTTCAAGTCACCGGCCAAGATGAAATAGTTTTCTTCCAAGCTCAGTTTAAGTTCCCTAAAAAGAATCTCGAGTTCTGAAGCAAAGTAAGTAACCTGCGGAGCTCCAGCCGCATAAGGCGCAATCATATACATCCGCTTCCCTTGAGTGAGAGAGATGCATACAACGCAAACTTCTAGCGTCTTGAGCTTTCGCAATTCATTGTTGTATATGACTTTATAATTAATGCCTTTTCGTATAAAGAGAGCGACACCGCCCCCTTGAGTGGAGTCGGGCCGGTCTCTTCTTACGATATTGTAATTTTTATGAGTCAATTTGTGTTTGTGGTTTAGCTTAGTTTCGCTAGCCATAAACACATCGGGACTGTAGTCTTTCAACAATTGGAACATATTGGCTCTTCGTTCAATCCTAATCAGTGAATTTACATTCACAGCTAGGACTTTTAGGCGCGTCTCCGGCAGCGCGCCCATTATGGTCTAAATTGCGCCAGGCCAGGCAACAAAGAGTAGAGATGGTCTACCCTTTTGCCTTGCTCCTTTATCTGACTTTGCAGTCCTGTAAGTTGACCTTGAATGTTCAACAACAAGGGTACAATGTCAGGCTGCACCTCTGGTGCCTTAGGCACAGGGGCCTTTGGGGCAACCGTTGGTGGAGCCTGTCTCGTGTTCCCATTCCCTGACACCATTTGGGCGTAGGAAAATTTGGGATCCACGAATTTTTGTGTAGGAGCCTGTCGAACTGTTCGACTTTCTTCGGCTTTTTGACTGGCCTGTTTTTGTTTGATTTGTTGGACCTTAGGGCAACCCCTATAGCTAGCCGGGTGCCCTTGGTTTCCACAAAGGACACACTTGAGCTGGGTCAAATCCTCAGCCCGCTCATTCCCCAGCTTGCACTCTCCCTTGAAGTGGGTTTCGGAGCACCTGACGCAGCGCAACTGCATATTGCAGTTGGCTCCGGCATGGCCGAACCTCTGGCACTTCGTACATTGTAAAATGTCGTCGTGCCTTTTTAATGTCTCCCAGTGTATGGCTTGATAGTCGAGGCATTTGATTTCCCTCAGACTCTCAAGCCTACTTTGGGGCGATAATGTTACGAGGAACATTGGCAGCCTGTAACCCCCTCGCCTGGACTTCACCGTAGTGAAAGGCTTGACCCCGATGAAATCGAGATCGTCGATGGCTTTTTGGCGGAGCTCAGCTAAGAGCTCCTCCGGTTCCGTGCAGGAACTTATGCCCTTCAGTAGGACCGTCTTTAATTTTTCACTTTTAGGCGTGAAGCTGAAGAACTCAGCTGTGGCCTCCTTAAGCACTTCTTTAACTATATTGTATTCGGCCAGTGAGAAGCACTGCACCGAATACCGCTTTTCTTTTTCATTTAATATATTTATGACAAAATTGTTTTTGGTGGCCGACTTACATACCTGTTTTAAGTCCTGCAGGTCAACCCGGTAGGTCCTAATTGGTGGCACCTTCTCCTTCTTGGGCTGTGGTTGTTTCTGGTGTTGCTGCTTTTGCTGCTGTTTCTGCTGTTGCTGTTTCTGCTGCTGCTGTTTCTGCTGCTGCTGTTTCTGCTGCTGCTGTTTCTGCTGCTGCTGTTGCTGTTGCTGCTATTGCAGGATTTGTTGTTGGTGCGGCTGTTTTGTTTCTTCTTGTAGCCTTTGTTTGGCTTTTGTTGAGGTTGTTGGGCCCTCAACACTTGGGCCTGCTGTTGCTGGCGGTGCTTTTTTAAATTGCTCCGCTCCTGAGATTTTGGAAGCGGGCTTGCTTTGTGGATGTTGCTGCTGTGGTTGTTGTTGCTGTTGTTTTTGTTTTTGGTGCAGTAGCCGTTGCGCTGCCTCTTGCTGCCGGCGCGCCTCTTGCTTCTGCTTAAGTTGACTGAGGAGCGGCTGCATTTCCTCCTTCAGTTTCTTAAGATATTCTTCATATTCACTGATGGTTGCCTGTTTAGATTGCAGGGCCTGCATCAGTGTGTTTTCTTCTTGGAGGATTTGGGCAACATCCACCTCCAACGCCTTTTTTGTCGACGGCTCTGGCTTTGTTGAGCTCTTATATCTGTTTTTCGGCGATCTATACTCCCCTTCTCCTCCGTCAGAGACGTACACGGGGGTCTCCATATCGTCACCCTCAGAGACTTCACTCTCTGACGTCATCCCTGTATTATTTAGTGGCAGCTGCAGCTTTCCTTTCATGGCTGCTCGCTTAGCTGCATTGGGTCGCTTCACTAGGTTAGGCGTCTGCCTTTTCCTTTTAATAGATGATTGCCATTGCGGATCCGATGTGTAACCTGATATTACAGTCATCTGCGTTACCGCTGCTGGAACAGTTTTGGCATCACCCGATGTGTCAGCAGAGGTATCTTTCGATACCCCTGCTCTTTTCTCCTTCACCATTTGTTGCTCTTCCCAACTAATAAAATCCACAATTTCTCGGTTGTGAAAAAAAGCTATTAATTTTTTGGTTGACTCCGGCTGGGACTCGAACCCACGACCCTTCGATCTGTCTCCGGACGCCACTTCCACTGGGCTATGGATTTGTTATTTTTGGAGGTGGCAAACTGCCAATTTTATTTATAACTAATAACTTGCACTATTTAATTTTTAAATAAATATAAATAAAGACACTTCTTCACTCGCTGGAAGTCAAATAACGACTGACAAAAAAAAAAAAAAAAAAAAAAAAAACCTGCACGCTCTGACCCATATGATTCCGTATAAATAAGTTTTTTTTTTAAATATCTCCCATATTAGTTTCGATAATCAGTGCAGTGTGCAAAAAAGAAAACTTGCACACCAATTGACCATTGGTAGCAAAGACACCTACCTACCTCATTTCCAAATATTTCACCCTGTTCGTACAAGAGAAAAAAGAAAAAATCTCAACACAAAAAAGTTTCATGCAAGAGAAAAAAAGAAAAAATCTCAATACAAAAAAGTTCCATGCCATCTCATATGTGCACACCGAGTCCCAAAATTAACATAGAGAGTATGACAAAGCAAAATACTTATTCATATTGAATCGTATGGGCTAGTACGTGCAGGTTTTGTATCACGCACGTTCCTGAATGTTCTCATCTACAAAGAAAACAACAAAAAAATGTCTCCGAAAGAAGAGAGCAGGTAGGTTGCTGTGCTACTTTCTACTACAAATACTAATCAAAGACACTCCATATATTTTTGTTGTTGTTTTTTTTTGTAGATGAGAACTCACATTCAGGTACGGTGCGTGATACAAAACCTGCACGTACTAGCCCATACGATTCAATATGAATAAGTATTTTGCTTTGTCATACTCTCTATGTTAATTTTGGCACTCGGTGTGCATAAAATATATCTTGCACATATGAGGTGGCATGGAAATTTTTTGTGTTGAGATTTTTTCTTTTTTTCTCTTGCATGGAACTTTTTTGTGTTGAGATTTTTTCTTTTTTTCTCTTGGGTGAAATATTTGGAAGTGAGGTAGGTACGATTTTTAGTTCTGCGATATTTTGAGTTAAATTTTCATTGAATGCAACAATGAAAGTGATGTTAGTTAGTGCGCAAGAGATAACTTAGGACAGTTGTGATGGATGTTTTTTTGAGATTATTTTAAGAATGTTTGTGGTTAAAGAATGGCAAATAGTAGTACATATTTGTTTGCAAGATCAGATTACATTTTCTTGCTCCTGGTAATGCGCCCCCAGAATTCTGCGCCCTGTGCATTTGCACATCTTGCACATATGCTTTGTCCGGCCCTGCGCATTAACTTCTTAACATCTAATCTCACGTATGTACAGTGAGTGAATCATAAACTGTAAGTTTACATAATTCAACACTCCTCCTTAAATCTACAGTTTGTGACTTTAACATTTTTATTTTACATTTCATTTTTATTTTTTATTTTGTTCCTTTATCTTAAATTAATTTCAATAAACTTCTTATAGTTATAAACTTATTTTTACATATACTTTTCTTTAATATATCTGCAATATTATCTTCTGAATTTACTTTAATTAAATCGATAATACCTTTTTCATAATTTTCGTTTACATAGTGATATTGAACTTCTATGTGCTTTGAATTTTTTGTGTGATTTCCATATTTTCCAATTATTAAAGCTCCTAAATTGTCTTCATACAATTTTATAGGTTCGTTTAATTTTATACCAAAAGATTCATTTAAAATATTTTTTATAAAAATAACATCTGTTACTGCTTCTGACAATGCTATATATTCTGCAAAAGTAGATGACTTAGTAGCAGTATTTTGTTTATGAGTTTTCCAAAAGATTACATTATTGTACATTCTAATTACATAGCCAGTTGTGGACTTTCTGTCTACATTGTCCCCTGCCCAATAAGAGTCTACCATACAATCTAGAATTTTGTTTTTATTATATTTCTTATAAGTTAATTTTAAATTTTTCGTTTTATATAAATATTTTAAAATTCTTAAAGCATATTTATAATGTGTTTCAGTGTACCAATTCTGAAATCTACTTAAATAATTTACGCTATAAGCTATATCAGGCCTCGTACCAGAACTTATGTATAATAATTCACCAATTATATTTCTATATTTGGTTCTCGGATCTATTTCGAATGAAGGATCTATTTTTAAGTTTGTTTCCATAGGGGTATCATATAATTTAGAATTTTGTATGTTGTATTTTTCTGCAAGTTTCAATATATTTTTCCTGACTTAACGTTAGTTCATTATCTTTCAAATTATTATTTATTTCAATGCCAATCATTGTATATAAAACTGAATAGTACTATCATGGAACAGAAAATTTTGGTACGAAAGGCGGAGCATGAGGGCGCTGTGTGTACGGAAATTTGGTGTGGAAACTAAGAGCGACTGGAAAATAAAATTTTGAAAGCAAGAGTGGGAATGAAAGGAGTATATTATTTTGTCCTCATAAGTTTAAGATGTGTGAGGGAGTCAGTTGAATCAGCTGTTTATTTCAAAAGAAATGAAAAAATGTGAAAACAAAAACACAAAAACAGTTCGTTACCATAGTTACCTTCAATTTGTTTGTGCCTCTGCCTACCTATCAATGTAAAGGAGTTATGCATATATAGGGTGTCCCAAAATTAACGCAAGATTTCTTGCGTTAATTTTGGGACACCCTTTATAAAGACAAGTATTTTTTTAAACCCTTAATCAATCCAAAAAGGTTACCATTTGATGAGATTTCGTTTCTAAATAAATATGTATATCAACTTGTTTGAAATTAACGCAAGATTTCTTGCGTTAATTTTGGGACACCCTATACATATCGTTATAGCTATGAATTGTATGCTTTTAGCAGTAGGTATTTTGCTTGAAGAAAATTATATTCATTTGATTTTAGATTTTCAGTTTTTGAGAAATTTGAAAATTTAAATGCAACGTTTTCAAATTTCATTCTCTGTAGGATTCATTGTTGCCATATTTTGAATATGGGGTATAGAAGTATTTATATACATTTTTTAATATTTATAATTTTATATTTCTACAATGTAGGTATATGTAGGTAGAGGGTGGGTATGTAAGTAGTATCTAAGAAGATTGGCATGTAGTGCTAGGCGGTGGAATAACTTTTTTTAAATACTGGTTCTAAACAATAAAGCCAAAAATAATAAAATAAATAAATAAAACTTTATTTATTTATTAACTTCCCATAGAAGTTATTGTAATGGGTCCGATTTGTCGAATTGAAAATTTTGACATTTCTCGACGTTTCAAGGTCACTAGAGTCGAAATAAAAGATTTTTAGAAAGATGTGTGTACGTACATATGTACGTCCGTACGTTTGCGACGTTTTTTTCGTCGTCCATTGCTCAAAAACCAGTAGAGATATCGACTTCAAATAAATAAAGGTAATAAAGCAGAAAAATCACAGAAAATCTTGTTTTCGATATTCAGTAGTTTTTTTTTTATAAAAATTCAACAGTCCGTTTTTTCATAAAAAAATAAAATGTACAAAAATTAGTACGCAAATTTTTTTTTTAAAATTGATGTTCGGCTCTCGATATCCCTCAAATTAATTTCATTCATCAAAAAACGCTACAATTTGCATTCAAAAGAAATAGGACAGGGCTGCCACTTTTGAACGTGAATATAATAGAATCATTTACTAGTAATTTAAGATTTGTTTTTCATTTCACCTTATAAATGCATTTACGTGAACTAAAATTTTATTTTAATGTTTCCGTGAACTACAGTACCTAGGTAGATTTTAAATTTTAACGTATGAAATTTAAAACCATTTTCAAGGGAATTCAGATTGTTCAAAAATGTTTTATATTACATACATAGAACATGTTTCACAATTAAAATTAAAGGAATTGCTAATTTTTTTAAAGTGAACAAACACTGAAATGTAATTTTAATCTTCACCTGAATTTAATTCTTAATTAACCTGAACTATGTTAACAACTTCATATGGACATATGTAAATGCATTTTAAAAATAAAATAAATTAATACTGTAATTTGTACCTACATGATTGCGTATTTACTATGCTTAAGAAATAGAAAACATTAATCTACATTTGTTCGTTATATTAATTTCCCATTGATTTTTACTGCATATTAGTAAATCATCAACAAATAAAAGTATATATGTCATTCGACTGACATATAAGCAATAATCATAATTACTTCTCAAAAAACCTAATTCTGTTATAAATTCTTTAAAACAATTATACCACGACCTTGGACTCTCTCTTAAACCATATAACGATTTCAACAATTTACACACCTTATGTCTGTCCTGTTCATAACCTTCAGGCTGCTTAATATAATAAGATTTTTTATATCGACACTAAATTCTTTACGCGTGCTCATCTTGACGCTTTGTAGCAATTTATTTGAATGATAAAGTGCTAAAAAATTATTTAAGAATCAAGTAAACTACTTGTATTACAAAAAAATAACGGTATTTGAAATGCAACTATTTCCAAATTATAAATAAAGCAGAAGAGAATGCAATGTATGAAGACTTTTGTCTCTCTTAATTTGAGTTTTTTTTTCCGTATTTACCGTTATTTTAAAAGCAGAATAAAATTTTTTGCTTAGTACAGTAATTAAAATGTATTTGAATACTTTTGGTGTAAAACTTTTTCCCTGGTTCTCTTTCATTGACGAATATATGAAATTTTGGGTATGTATGAAGACTTCAGTCCCTAACTGTATACTTAATATACTTCGGAATTTATTTTGCCATTTAAAAACGCTGTCTCAACGTCCATCTGCTCCATTTTAAATTCATTTTGGCAACAGTATGACAATAATTATTTTAATGTTTGCATTTTTACTACCGGTGAATAAACGTTATCAATATATTCTTTTTGTTGAAATCCACGCACGGCTAATCTTGCTTTATAAGTAATATGTTTTGGGAATGAAAAATTGGAGCTTGGTTTTTATGTCTTTATTCTTTAAGAGTTAATTCTAGACTATCTTACTTATGATATAAATAAGGTGTTAGTAAGGTGTTAGTATGAGTAATTAGTATGAGAGCAAGGAGAGAGAGGAATTCAATACATAACATTCCCTCCTTTGTAATTTTTTGTTTTGTTTTTTTTTTTACTATAGTTTATAAATATAATTACAATTTTATTTGATATACCGGTTATTACAGATTCATATATGAACGTTAACTAAAATATAATTACATATATACTTTTTTTTGTGCCTAAATTCATTATTTGGTTTAAATTTTACTTGTTTTTAACAATTATAGTTTAATTCCAAATTAAGAACTATTCACATTTTTTTTTTTTTTTTAATAATAGATATTCAAATTTTATAATTATTTAATTTTCTTATTTACGTTTCTTTTGCTTTTGTTTATTTGATACATTTTTCTTTTCATTATTTATCTTAAAATTTTGCAAATCTTGAATGCGCTTAGATCGCCTCATTGGTAAACTGTTCGATCTTCTGCGAGTATATTGAACTGGAGCACTAGTTGAAGCTTCAAAATCACTATGTGTCTCATTTGTTATGCTTAATTCTGAATTACAATTTTCATCATCGCTTTCGGATTCTTGTTTGTGAAATGCCGGTTTATTTGTTGAGGATTCTTTACAAGGGACTTTAGATGAATCAAAAGTTACTCTTCTCTTTACTCTTTCACGTAACTGATCACCGTGAGCCTTTTTATGTGACCCATTCACCTTAATCTCATAAACAGTTTTCGAAAGCTGTTTAACAACTGTTGCTGCAACCCAACTTACAAAATTATTATGATAAGACCTATACCAAACTTCTTGTTTTTGTTTAAATTCATTTACTACCTTATCTTTTTCATTCTTTTGAATAATAGTTGGCTTTTGTTTTGGCTTTAAATTAATATTTTCAGTACTTTTATTTTCAACTGTCGGCAAAATAAAATCAATTAAGGTTCGCGGTTTATACTTACAAATAACTTGACTGGGTGATAAATTAGTGACTGTGCTGGGATTATTACGATATTGAAATAAAAAATTTTCAATTTTAAATTGTAACGAAGTACTTTGTGAATGTTTTTCTAATAATTCTTTCTTTAATGCTGACTTAACAGTTTGGACACTGCGTTCTAATATGGAGAAGTGTTGTACTTTATATTATTTGCTTCATAAAATTTTAAAAGTTCTTTTGAGGTGAACGGAGGACCATTATCCGAAATGACTTCAACTGGAAGCCCAAAAATACTAAAAATTCGTCTAAAAACTTTAATAACATCTAGAGCATTTGTTTGTTTCATAATAAAAACTTCCAACCATTTGGAATAATCATCGACGACTAAAAACAAACATTCTCCTTTAAATTTCAAAAAATCTACATGAACACGTTCGAAAGGGTGTGTTGTTGGACGCCAGGATACTAATTCAACACCGCTGGACTTACTGGAACACTGTTGACAAATGTCGCAAGATTTAGCATAATACTCAATATCACGATCCATATTGAGCCACCATACCGAACCTCTAGCAACAGACTTCATCCTTACTATTCCAATATGTCCAGTATGAAGGATTTTTAAAACACTTTCTTTGAGCACTGCGGGTATAATAACACGCTGTCCAAACAAAATACAACCACTATTTATACTGAGCTCAAATTTTTCTTTACTTAGCCTAAGCAAAATCGGATTATCAATTTTAGAAGGCCAAGAGCTCTCTATATAACGTTTGAGTTTTATAAGTACTAAGTCTTTTTCAGTCTCACTAGCTATGACATCAATTTTTAGTGGTAAATCACCCGTTATATTAAAAAAATTGATCATGCAGTCCACAACTTTCGTTGGCTCATTTAACGGCAATCTTGACAATGCATCAGCATTGCCCATCATGGAAGCCTTTCGGTATTTAATCTCATAGTCATATTGAGCAAGAATGATTGCCCATCTTTGCAACCGATGATGTGCCGTGATCTTATTTATTTTTTTGTTCCCAAAGATAATCTCTAAGGGTTTATGATCGCTAAAAATAATAAATTTTTGTCCATACAAAAATTTATGCAAATGTTGCAAAGTAAAAATTACGGCCAGAGCCTCTCACTCTATCTGTGAGTACTTTCTTTCAGTTTCAGAAAGAGTACTTGAAACAAACTTAATTGGCCGCTCATCTCCATTTTCTTCTATATGGAACAATACACCACCTACTCCATATGCACTTGCATCGCAAACAACGCCCAGAGGTTTGTTTTGATCATAGTGAACTAACAGGTGACACTCATCAAGCCAGCTCTTACTAGCTTGGAAAACTTTTTCATGTTCACTTGTCCAAATAAAAGCATTACCTTTTCTAAGCAAGTCATAAAGTGGTGCAAGACGGCTTGATAAGTTTCTTATAAAGGAACCAGAAAAGTTCAGTAAGCCAATATAAGACTTAAGAGATGTAACATTTGTTGGCGATGGTGCATCTGCAATCGCTCTCATCTTATCTTGTTTTGGTTTTGTACCATCTTCATTGATAATATAACCCAAGTATTCAACTTGAGTTTCGAAGAATTTGCATTTTTCAAAACGTACCTTAACATTAAACTCTTGGAGTCTCACAAGGGTAGCGTTAAGATTATCGCTACATTCTTCCCAAGTAATACCGCCCACGATAATATCGTCTATATACGCTTTTACACGATTTAAATTTTGCAAAATTTTATCTATTACACATTGAAAATCAGATGGTGCTGACTTAATTCCAAACGGCAAACGGGTAAAGCTAAATAAACCACGGTCGGTATTAATTGTTAAAAATTTTTGAGAAGAACTGGCTACCTTTACCTGTTGAAAGGCTCCATAGAGATCTAACAAACAAAAATATTTGCAACGAGCAAAACAAGATAAGATATCTTCTACTAGAGGAAGACTGTAATGGCTTGTCTTTATATTATTATTGATTGTTGCCTTGCCATCTAAACACAATCGTACCGACCCATTTTTCTTAGTCGCAATTACACATGGCGAAGCCCAATCACAAAACTTAACTGGCTGTAAGATGCCAAACTCAATAAGCCTATCAAGTTCCTTGCTAACTGCATCTCTAAGACCGTATGGAACGGTGTACGCCTTGTGGAAAATTGGAGTGGCATCCTCCGCTAAAATAATATCAACCGAAAATTTTCTAATAGGATCATGGTATTTTTCATCAAAAACCTCTGGATATTTATTGCAAATCTCGTCCACCACCGATTTACCCGAGTCTAGCCTATTAACCAAAAACAAATTTCTCCAATCTTTATACAACACATTTAACCAATTTCTTTCCATTAAACCCAAGAAGTCATTACCGTCACTTCTTTCTACCACCACCAGCTCCAAACTGTACCGAATGTTTTTGTCTTCTTTTAACAATCAATTCACATTCACAATTATTTTTCCTAGCACATTCACCTTTTCACCTGTAACTACAGTTAAATTTTTGCCAAAACTTTGCAGATTGCAGCCAGAAAACAATTTTCTGTATTGGTTTTTAGAAATAATCGAAAAGCATGCACCCGAATCAACCTCCATATCAACATACTCATCATTAATCGCAACACTTACAACAACACCATCAGTTTTACCCAACATGGACGATATATTACCTAACCTCAAATTTGACAATGATAAATTTTCACATGCATCATATTTTGTACTATTATTATGTACAGTCAAACTACTTATTCTATTTTTGTTATTGTTGTTAGTACTTTTATTGTTGTTACTCTGATGGCAAGCATTCGCATAGTGGCCCCATTGTTTGCATTTGAAGCACTGCACGTTCTTTAATGATCTTGATGATGGTCTGTTCCCTGATCTTCTTAAGGAGTGACGAGAAGACGATCTATTTCTGGGGTTGCCATAGCTTTGTGGTCGGCTACGGCCTACCCAGTTTTGTTGAAACGAGTGTGAACTAGTTGATTTTTGCTGAATCTCTTTAACCTCACGTGCCGTCAATTGAAAATTAAGCGCCAATTTACATATGTCCTCAAACTTTTTGCTCACATCTTCGTTAATAAGTTTTCGTTGCAAATTTTCGTCAGTGACCGCAAAAATAAATTTGTCACACAGCGCCTGATCGAGGTACTCTCCAAATTGACAACTCTCGGCGAGAATCTTCAGCTCCACGATAAAATCGCTGAGCTCCTCATTGTCTTTAATTTTACGAGACCAGAATTTAAACCTTTCAGCTCGAATATTTTTTGTTGGTGTAAAATATTCTTTTAATTTGTGTACAAGGGTTTCGTAAGTAAAAGAATTGATTGGGTTTGGAGCAATCAACGACTTGAGTATTTTGTATAAATCTGCACCCGCGAAGCTGATTAAAGAAGACACTTTATTGACGGATAATGCAGCATTTAAGATGCACATGTGATCAAATCTCTCCAAATACTGCTCGAAGTCTTCACCGATCACGAAGGGCTCCATGTGCCCAATTAAAGCATGATTAATATTTACAGTTTTATCATCCGGCATCACACAAAGCGGTAAATTGAATTTAACACGGTATGAATAAGCAGTATCACACAATTAATTAATTATTAATATTGTGTTTTTTTTTTTATATATAAATACTGTTGCAATTTTTCCACCGATAATTATTTTTATAACAAGTAAAATCAAAACCGAAATTAAAATAAACAAAAGAAAAACACTTGAACAAATTTAATCGCGATATCGGAAATGCAATGTGCCGATCTGTCAAATGACAGCGGCGAAGAAGCGAGAGGCAAATTGCAACAGGCAGCAAATAAAGTGCTGCCACCACGACGAGCTCAGAATAGGGTGGGTTCAGCAATTATAAAATTAATCAACGAATCGATTAATTAAAGTTGCGGATGATTGGAATATCAATTTGATATCAAGATGGGAGCGGCTCGAAATGCTGTATTTCAAAATACTGTATGGTTAAAATTCTGTATCATACTGTATGATACTGTATATTCATAATACTGTATGGTTAATATACTGTATCTCAAAATGCTGTGTTATCAAAATACTGTATCTGATAATACTGTATCTCAAAATTCTTCTTCTCAAAATGCTGTATGAGCAAAACATTATCTAAAAATACTGTATTTTTGCAAAATTCCGCTCTTAAGCTTCCATTATAGAGAACAACAAAAGCAGAACTCGATTTATGTATGTATGTACATTATATCATTTATTGCAACTCCAAATTTCACTTAATTATTAATTCTTCTATTTGCATTAGCTTTTAAATATCAACGAAATGAACGAACACGTGGAAGTTTTGACAGATCAATAAGTTCGGTGTAATTGTTTATGGAATTGTTGATTGTGGTAACAACAATTAATATACAACTGTGAGAGAAATAACAATTAATGAGAAGAAAATGGGAAGAGAAAATAAGACGAAGACCCATTTATTTGTTTTTTTTTTTTTTATTAATTCAAAGACTTATGAATTATCATATGTTATTGTTCAAGGGAAGTATATTAGAACATTAGCCAATGAAAAAATATTATGATGTATTCTTTATAAAAGTAATCTGTTTTTAAAATTCTGTATTTCAACATGCTGTAAATAGGCTGACAAATACAAATCATTTTGATAATGTAAAAAAGTGCGCACTTTTTTACATTATCAAAACGATTTTTATTTGTCAGCCTATTTACAGCATTTTGAAATACAGAATTTTGGTATACAGAATTTTAAGATACAGAATTTTGAGCTACAGTGTTTTGATCATACAGTATTTTGTACATACAGTATTTTGAAATACAGTATTTTGAGATACAGTATTTTAAATACAGTATTATGATCCATACAGGATTTCGAACCCAACCCTATCAAGATTATTGATTTATTTAGTGATTGCCACAGGGGCGTTCTTACGTTTCGTAAGAAAGAGGGCGCCAGCAATTTTTTTTCTCTGAAATATATATATAAAAGGAAATTGCAAACCTTTAACATGAACAAATAAAAGAAACACCAACGAAACAATAAAACCACTATAGAAATAAAAAAAAGAACAAAATGGATACCTGTTTAGATAAATTTATTAATTTAAATCTGCCTGAGAAACCTTGCAAAGCAGGATAAAAACTCAGGATCTTTTCCACAAATTAAACAAAAGATTTCATGAACCGTGGACCGTTAAGGTCTTAATTTCCCATCAATAAAATTTTGGGATAAAGAAAAAAACTCAACACACAATAAAAATGTTTACTTATCTTTTCCCTTTTTCCGGTAGACTTCCCAACTAGTTATCTATTTTTCCTTTCCTTTCCTTTTCTCCTTAAAAATTTTTTTTTCCTTCCTTACTTTTTTTTTCTTCACGAACGACACTACTAACTTTTAATCAATTTTCCTCAATTTTTTTTTTCTCACACAGTCTTTGTTTGATATCACCAAATTTTTTTGTCTGATCTTTTCACTTTGGATGGTTGCCAAGAGTTGACGGCCAGATTCCAAGATCTGTCCTGTCTCTTCTTTTCATCTCCCGCCATTTTAGCTTTCAGCCAATATGGAGTGGCGGATTTCTATCACATCATCAACAGCCAATCGGAGATCGGCTTGTTGATCTCAACTTGTGATGAAATACTCGCGATCCTGCTTACTCGCCTTTTCCTCTCACAGCTAAATGCAAGTCATCCTGGAATTCGCCGCCCGCTGGATTCACTTCCAGGTCACGACGATTCCAGGAGCTGCATTCAGCCACCCCCACTTTCTACTTCGATATCGAAACAAGACTAAGAAACTTAAAATTGAGAAAAACCTTTTCCTTTACTTTAACTGAACTTTAACTTTGACTTACTAACCGCGCGAAAGGAAAGAAAAAGAAAATAGTTACAATTTGAGATCTGTTAACTAAACCCCGACTAAGTTTCCCGAAACTTAACCGTCCATAAGTCCATGAAATCTGTTTCAAGTATTACAATCTATCTTTTTTTTTTAAATTAACATACTCAACATTAAAAAAAGTTAACAATATACGCAAAAGAAATAAAATATGTACAAAATGAATTTAACAAAAAAACATACATTTACAATTTTCATAAACTTTAAGTTGGGCCGTAGGCCATTCTCCATTTGGAGTGACTTCACATGAAACTTCTCCGTACGCACCCACCAGACTGTCCATCTGGTTTGGTTTCACTTGAATGGAAACCAACCTTCTTTTGAAACCTGAAATGAGACTTGGTATTTTTTTCCTCACGAAAATGACAGAGAGAACCATGGTCAGAAGGACTATGGCCGTCCCGCTCTCTCTCATCCTCGTGTAGAAGGAATTGTGACATTTGTCAAATTAAATATTGTAAACAAAACGAAGTGGATGCAAAATGCATCGTCTTAGTTAAAAATTAAAATTAATATTCAATTAAAGTAAAAAGAACTTGTTGCGTTCATTTATAACGCAACAAATCCCACCCTTTCCTCCTTGAAAAGGTGTTTGTTCATAATACAAACAAGATTACTTAAAAAGGGACTTCCAATATTTATTCATTTTCCGATAACGACGTAAAAGGCTTCAGATCTTTTATGTGCCAAGTGCCACGATCTTTGCCGTTGTCATCTTCCAGAACATAAGTCCAGGGAGATAACCTTTTTGAAATTTTAAAAGGGCCCACAAACTTTGGTGCCAATTTAGCCGCATAGTAGTTTGCCGCATCGGACAAAACAAAATTTCTTCGCCATACAAGGTCATTTGGGAGATATTGAGTATCTCTCCTCCTGAGATTGTATGTCTCGGCGGACTTCCTAACCGCCATTTTTAATTTTGCAGCTATCTCTAATCTCAACTTCTTGAATCGTTCTTCAATGGTTCCTCCTTCGACTCTCCTATTCCCTTCGATACTCTCACTCCTAATACCTTCGTAGTTCCCACTCGTTGACATCTCTTTTCCAAAGTTTGCATAATACGGACTAACCCCTAAAACCTCATGTTGAGATGTGCGTATAGCACAAGCTACCTTAGCTAACTGAGAATCCCAGACTCGGTGATTCTCTGAAACATACGCTCTCAAAGTTGTCTTGATGATTTGATTAATCCTTTCGGCAGGATTAGCCTGTGGATGGTAATGCGGAGTAAACCTAATTTTCGATGAATAACCCTCACAAAGTGTCCTTAACTCCCTACTCTTGAACTGCGGACCATTGTCACAAATGACAATTTTTGGAACTCCAAATAACAGAAAAACGTTATCTTCTAATTCTTTACATACCGCCTTTGCGGTGGCTGTCCTAAGTGGAAACAATAAAGGAAATTTGGTAAGATAATCTACTACTGTTAGAATATAAATAAATCCTCTATTGGACTTAGGTAATGGCCCTACTAAATCTACGCTAATCATCTCCCAAGGAGATGATGCTCCTACTCTCTCAGTCATAAGACCGGCTGGTTTGTCATTGATCGGTTTCACCTGTTGGCATATACTACATTTCCTAACATATTTGATGACGTCTGCTCTCATCTTAGGCCAATAATATTTAGCTCCTACTCTCGCGAACGTTTTTCTAACCCCCATGTGCCCTGCTAGTGGACTATCGTGACACTCTTTCAAAACTCCTATCCTATCTTTCTTTCCGACTACTAACTTCCACTCCTCGTTATTGTCGTGAACGATCACATGGTTAGACTTTACAAATTTGTATAACTTCCCATTATCTACTCTCCAATTCGGAAAAGCTAACGGATTAGACTCAACTGAAGAAACCATCTTAGCCACCCAAGGGTCCTTATCCTCATCTGAAATCCCAGCTAACTCTGGAACTCCCCGAGATAACATGTCTGGTACTACATGTTCTTTCCCTTTCCTATGAATGATTTCAAAATCAAACTGTTGGAGCCGAACTGCCCAACGCGCAAGTCTACCTTGTGGATCTTTTAGATTGCTCAACCAAATTAAAGAATAGTGATCCGTTACGACCGTAAACCGAACTCCTTCGATATAAGGCCGTAACTTCTCGATCGCCCATAAAACTGCCAGACATTCCTTTTCCGTAGTGGAATAATTTCTTTCACATCTATTAAGTGACCTACTTAAATAACAAATAACTTTTTCCCCCTCTTCAAATGTTTGGGTGAGTACGGCCCCGGTGCCGTAGTCGGATGCATCTGTCTGAACGACAAATGGAAGCTTGAAGTCTGGACATGTCAAAATTGGAGCCGTGATTAAGCATTCCTTTGCTTTCCTGAAACTATCTTCACATTCCTGTGACCAAACGAATTTCCTACTCTTTTTCAACAAATCTGTCAAAGGCCTAACTAATGTTGCGAAATTCGGTACGAAGCGTCTGTACCATGAAACTGTCCCTATGAAACTCCTAACTTGTTTTACATTTTTAGGTGCAGGTATTTTCACCATACTATCTACTTTTTCTGGGTCTACGTGTAACCCGTTTTTGTCGACTACATAACCTAAAAATTTAAGAGAAGGTCTACAAAAATTGCATTTGTCGCGGCCTACTTTCAACCCCGCCTCTCGTAAGCTCCTAAGAACCTCACTTAAAATCTCTAAGTGTTTGTCAAATGTATCTGTGACGATAATGATATCATCCAGATACACGAAGACAAACGGTTCCAACTCAGGCCCTAACACACTATCGATGAAACGCTGCCATGTTGCAGGCGCATTGTGTAATCCAAAAGGCATTCTTTTGAATTGAAATAGACCCCTACCAGGTACCGTAAAGGCAGTGTACTTCCGCGATTCCAATGTCATTGGAATCTGCCAGTAAGCGGACTTAATGTCCAACGATGTTAAAAATTTGGCATTCCTAAGTTTGTCTAAAATAGCCGAAATTATCGGCAACGGATACGCATCCCTTTCTGTAACCTGGTTAACCTTCCTAAAGTCGACACAAAACCTAAAACTATCATCTTTTTTCCTAATGAGAACAATTGGGGAAGCCCAAGGATTGTTTGATTTCTCAATCACGCCCTCTTCCAACATCTCCTGAAGTGACCTATCTATATGTTCCTGCATTGCCGGTGAAACCGGGTAATACCTTTGCTTAATCGGCTCAGACGAAGTTTTAATGACATGTTCTACCATTGTTGTTACTCCTAACCCCTCTGGCATATTCTTGAAAGCATTCTCGACTAAATGTTTAAGTTTCCCTTTCTGATCCTCGTCTAATTCAGACTCCTCTGTGATAGACGTAGTATCTATCGAAGCCACTATCTCCTGGCTCGAAAAACTCCACATGTTCGAACGTAAATCCGGGACTATACCCGATAATGCCCAAAAATCGGCACCTAAAATCAAAGCATGCGGTAGGTTGGGAATGACTAAGCATTCAATCAAAATTGACCTACTCTCTACAACAATGGGTACTTTAACTATTCCTAACACTCCTATACTTGCACCATCTGCTAAATGAACTTCCCTAACATTTGACCTATCTAATTGTAATCCTACATCTTTTAAAACACGCCATGCGTCCCTACAAATTATCGTTCGCGATGCTCCAGAATCTTGTAATCCTAAAAACCTAAAACCATAAATATTAACTCCTAAAAATGGACGTCTATCTATACCACTAGAATCTAATGTGAAACCTAACCTAACTTTGCAAGCCAACTGGTCGCCAGCAGGCAACCTCCCTAACTCTGACGCCGGCGCTCTTGCCCTGCTGGCCCAAGAGTCCGTTGCCCGTTTCCCGACGAGCAGCGTCTACAATTTTGTCTTGTGGTCCCTATATTACCACAACCAAAACAACGCCTAGGAGCGGAACAGGTATTAGCGAAATGGCCTTCCCTGTTGCACTTAAAACAACGATTGTTTCTATTGGGTGGGGGATCAGGATTAACCGCAACTCGAGTATCCGATACCGAGGCGATATAAGCAACATCCGGCTCCAAAGCCGACCTGTTGCGATAAGAGGGTGGAGGAACGAATGACTCAACATTTGCCCTAATGGTTTCTAGCCTTCTGCCCAAGGCCACCAAATCATTGACTGACTTAATGTCAGCTAAACCTAGCTGTGTCTGGTAAAATGGAGCGATATTCTTCATGAGAATAGCCAATTTCCTATTCTCACTCAGAGGCTCAGAAAAACGTTTAAAAAGAGTCTGCATGAGCGCAACGTACATGCCTATTGACTCTTCCTTACCCTGGGTTCGACGCCTGACCTCATCCAACAAGAGATCATCATAGTTGGAGGGTAAAAACTCCAACTTTAATTCCCTAACTAAATCTTTCCATGTTAAAGCCGTGTCCCTAATCGCCCTAAACCAAAGAAGCGCCTTCCCAGTAAATAAATCCACCGCTGACCTGTAAATTGCTTCCTCAGAGACACCGCGAGCCTCCCTTAATTCCTCAATTCGTTCGATAAAAGAGTTCACTGATGAACCACACCGTTCACCAGAGAACTGCACGTTCCACTTATATGGTCGCTCGGGATTCCGGTCACGGAGTGTATCACCCTGTAGTTGGAACCCACTAGAGCTCGTTCGTTGGCCGACTGACGCAGCTGGCGCATCCAAATCTGCTGTCGACATTGATGATTGATTATTATTATTATTGTTATTATCATTAAAATTTTTAGGAGGTTCCATCACCTCCTCTACCTCGGACAATTTCGCCATCAAAAGCAAAATTTCCCCCCTTAAATCCGCTACCTTGTTAACCTCATCCGAAGATTCGGCCTTAGCCCTAGAGATCCTACCCAACGACCACTCGATTTTTGTCAACACCTTCTGGTAATCCGACGACTTCGGATTTTTAGATACGTTCGGAAGCAAATCCCTAATCTCCAAAACTTTCGCCCTAACCGCTTTCGAATCCTCTTCAAATGAGTATGGATAGTGAGGACTATCCGAAGAAATTGAACCAGTCCGTTCCAACATACGACTAGCCCTGAGGGTCATCCTCATCTCGTCCACCTTAGACCCTTCCTTCAGTCCCCGCGCTCGTAACTCATAAACGAGTTCTTCTTTAGAAAGCCTATTAATGTCCATCCTAGCAAAAGAAAAGTTTTTCCAAAAGAAGACTACAAAAACAAATTTTATTTAAAACCGTCGATACAAAAACACCCTTTAACTGAATCAACCAACGATGACAACTATGCCCAATTAAAATAAAAAAAATTTAAAACGATCAATGCTAACAAAAGAAAACTTAACGAGAAACTCTAATTCTCAACCTCAACTAAATCTAATATCAAAAAAAAAATTAGCAATAAAAAAAAAATGGTAACACCACTAAAGTAAATTCCAATAATTTTCAAATAACCAACAAAAAAAAGTAAGATGGTAACACCAGAAAAAAAAAATAATAATAATCAAATTAATTTTAAGAAGTCAACAAAAAAAAAGAATTACTATGGTCACACCACTAAAAAAATTCCTTAAGAAAACCTAAAAGAAAATCAATATGTTAACACCAGTGGAGAAAAAAAATATTAATGTTCAACTAAAACAAATTATAAAATAACCAAAAAAAAACAATATGGTAACACCCAACAAAAGATCAAATAAATTTTCAGAAATCCTAAAGGAAAATCAATACAATAACCCCAGCAAAAATTATTTTAAAATTAATTTTAAGGAAACAACAAAGTTAATATGGTAACCCCAGTAACGGAAAAGAATCAAATAAATTAAAAAAAACTAAAAGAAAATCAATGTGATAATACCAGCTAAAATTATTTAAAATTAATTTTCAGAAACAAAAAAAAAGTTGCTATGGTAACACCAATAGCAATTCAAATAAATTTTAAAATATCCAACAAAAAACAATATGATACCACCAGAAAAAAAAATTATATTAAAATCAATTTTAAGAAAATTAAAAAAGTTTATCTGGTAACACCAATAAAAATTATATCAAAATTAAATAAAATTCACTACAGCCAAAAAAAAACAAAAGAATTGTCAGTAAAAAAAACTTCAAATTATTATCGCACCAAAATTCTTATTGAATTAATATTGAAATGATTATATATATGAGTATATATGTATATAATTATATAGAAGTGATCAAAGGGTCACCTTCAATATAAATATATGTATGTATGTATTTTTCAGGGAATAAATTTTCCAAATTTATACAAAAAAATAAAAGAATAAAAGAAAAACACTCACTCAATTCAACCCCGAAAACCTTTCCAATTAACTGGACAATTTCCACCACTGCTTCAATTCCCAATCACACAGTTTTTCCGTAATTTATCCTCACTGATTCTCCGTAAAATTTTGCACCTTCAACCTGCCAACCAAATTGGGTTAATTTTTGGAAGAATTTCCACCACTGTTCCACTTCGAATTCCACAAAATTTTTCCTTAATTGAACTTCACAAATATCCTATATAAAAAAACAAAAGGAATTAGTAAAACTTTTTCAATGATAACACAAAAGAACTAAAAGTCACAAAACTTAGCTAAAGAACAAAAAAAACCAGACACCAAGACACCGCAAACGATTCCCAAAAACAACAAGAAATTAATTTTCACAGGCCCAGCACAAGATATCCAAAAGAATTAAGTACGATTTTTTTTAAACAAGCCCCACGTTATGGGCGACAATTTGTTTAGTTTTACAATTAATTAATAATTAATAGTATCAACGTTAAAAAAAAACAACAAGTTAAGCAAAAGAATTATCAAAGAATATAAATTTACAATTTTGTTTTTTAAAAACTTTATGAATATAAATTTAAAAACACATTTTTTTTTTTTTTAACTTTAAGTTGGGCCGTAGGCCATTCTCCATTTGGAGTGACTTCACATGAAACTTCTCCGTACGCACCCACCAGACTGTCCATCTGGTTTGGTTTCACTTGAATGGAAACCAACCTTCTTTTGAAACCTGAAATGAGACTTGGTATTTTTTTCCTCACGAAAATGACAGAGAGAACCATGGTCAGAAGGACTATGGCCGTCCCGCTCTCTCTCATCCTCGTGTAGAAGGAATTGTGACATTTGTCAAATTAAATATTGTAAACAAAACGAAGTGGATGCAAAGTGCATCGTCTTAGTTAAAAATTAAAATTAATATTCAATTAAAGTAAAAAGAACTTGTTGCGTTCATTTATAACGCAACAATACGCACACACTTTTTTTTGTTCTTTTTTTTTATTTCCTCGTCGCCAAATAATATGTTTTGGGAATGAAAAATTGGAGCTTGGTTTTTATGTCTTTATTCTTTAAGAGTTAATTCTAGACTATCTTACTTATGATATAAATAAGGTGTTAGTAAGGTGTTAGTATGAGTAATTAGTATGAGAGCAAGGAGAGAGAGGAATTCAATACATAACAATAAGTATTCTCATTCTTTTTCTTAGATATGTATATACCCATTTTACATCAATAATATTTTTATCTTTAGGCTTATCTACTAATTGCCAGGTTTGATTCTTAATTAAACTTTGAAACTCTGAATCCATAGCACTTTTCCAATTTTCCGATTCTTTACTGCAAATTGCTTCATCAAAACTATTAGGGACATCACAATAAATTACATATATATAATTTGTTGCATGCTCTTCATGCCCGTATCTAACTGTTGGACTTTTCTTTCTATTTGATCTCCTTACATCTAACTGGTCATTATCTTCACTCTCTTGACTATTATTTTCTTCATTATTATTTTCCTCATTACTATTCATTTCATCATTTACTTCAATTTCTATATCACTATTTTCTTTAATTTCTATTCTATTTACTTTATCTTTCTCTTCATCTAAATATATAATTTTTACACCTTCTTCTATAACATCAACATGTCGTGCATTTACAACTTTATTATTTATCAATACTCTATAACTGTTTTCATTGTAGCCTACCAGAATTCCTAATTTCGATTTATCATCCCATTTACTATTTCTTAATTGTTCGGGCGTTCTCACAAAAACTCTACTTCCGTACATTTTCAAATGCTCTACACTTGGCATTTTATTAAACATTATTTCAAATGGAGTTTTGAATTCATAGGTATTAGCAATTGTACGATTTTTCAAAACAGCTGAGGCCAATATTACTTCAGGCCAAAAGGATCTATTTAAATTACTTTCTTTTAATACATATGGAGGACATGGATTTATAATGATACCCTTATTTCTTTCAAACTCAAAAATATCTCGGTTTAAATATTCTTTTCTGTTGTCACATTGTAATATTTTTATATTCTGTCCTACTAAATTTTCAACTAAATTTACGTACTCTTCAAAATATTTGTATGTTTTGGATTTAGATTTTATACAATAAACTTTAGCACATTTGCTATATTCATCAATGAATGAAAGAAAATATTTTTCACCCCGACACAACCCGTAGTCTGATGTGGCCCATTTAAATCTGTATGAATAATTTCTAATACTTTATTAGCTTTAGATCTATTATTACGAAAAGGTAAATTTGTCATTTTACTTTCAATGCAAGTAGCGCACTTAATATATTCATTAAATAAATCTTTTGGCAAACCAATTAATAATTCATTTTTACATAGTTTATTTAAATATTGAAAATTTACATGCCCTTATGTTCTGTGCCATTTTTCTTTTCCTGACATTTGATTATTTTTTACATTTACATTTATTTCTTCATTTCTTACTTTATTAACAAAACTTTTCATAAAGTATAAATTGTTTTCTTTTTTAGCCGTTGCAATTAAATTTCCTTGTTTGTTAAAAATGTTTGATATGTATATAATATGTTGATACTATTTTGTGTTTTTCTGTCACTTTTGCATAACTAATTAAATTCTTTTTCATATCTTTTACAAAATAAACATTCTTTAAAGTAATTTCGGAATCGTATGCATGTTTTCTAAATATAGTTTTTATATTGCCAATTTTTGTAGCTTTGAGAATATTACCATCACCTAGCTTAACACTAACCGGTTCTTTTAAAACAATAAATTCATCATAAAACTCATCACTATTTATAATATGGTCTGTGCAACCGCTATCAAGTATCCAAATAATTTCATTACCTTTTTTCATAACATCATTATTATTACAATAAATATTTGAATTTACATTGCTTACTTCAGCTGTGAATAAATTTTCATTACCATAACCTCCGCCGTGTGTTGACAGTTGTGAACCTTGATTGTTGTTGTTGTTAGTGTTTCTACCATATCCACCTCGATGAAACCCTCTGCCGTAACTCCCCCGCTGATACACTCTGTTGTAGCCACCACGATGTCCCGATTTTGAACTACCTCCGCCACGACTGTATTGTGTACCACTTTGCTTACAATATCGTTGTACATGCCCAACCAATCCGCATCTGTAACACTTGCTTCCTTTTTCAGCATTGAATACATTTGAGTTATCTCTGTCTGATTTTGTTCCCTTCTGGCTTTCTTTTTCTATGCTTTTCATCATTATTTTTGATTTCACATAGTCACAGGTTCTTTCTCTTTCTTGTAACACATCAATCAAATCATCAATGTAAGAATAATCGTGAGACAGGGCTTTTAACATATAGCGCAGCTTCTCTTGCTCATCTTATTTACCGCCAGATATTATTAATGCATTCGCGGCCTTTTCAAAGTCATCGAAAAATAATGTTACATTTTCATAATTGCTCAATTTAACATTTTCTAATTTGCTACGACAGACTATTTGTAATGCAGTAGATTCTTTTGAATACATTTGGTCGAATTTTTGCATTATTTCGTAGCTTGTGTTCAGGTTACTGATGTATTCTAACTGACGGTTTGATATCGAGCTATATATGTATATAATTCGTAGCCTTTATGTCTTTTTTACTCCATGCCGTTTCATTGTCTGTTTCTAATCTTTCTTTTGTTGCCCCTTACACTCTTTAAACTCCAATAATTTAAGTACATATTCTTCTTTTCCAACTTACATATTCGACTCCATCAAAAATGGGAATCACGAGCACGACATCGTCTACCTTAACATATGAAGCCATTTCTTCTTTTTCACTTTTTAGTTTCTCAGAGTTATCAATAAAATTTTTAATTTCTTGCACTTTAGTAGTTGTAACTAGAGGGTACGAGGCCACCGGTGCACCGGTGCTGCACCAGGGTTCTGATCTATGCTAATCACCGGTGCACCGGTGCTGCACCAGGGTTCTGATCTATGCTAATCACCGGTGCACCGGTGCTGCACCAGGGTTCTGATCTATGCTAATCACCGGCATCACCAGGGTTCCGATCTATGCTAAATACCGATATTATTTTTGGGTTCTAGACCATGCTTAGCAAACGTAAAATTCACGTTAAAACGTAAAAATCACGTTCACGTTAAAACGCAAAAAACGTAAAATTCACGTTAAAACGTAAAATTCACGTTAACGTTAAAACGCAAAAAACGTAAAATTCACGTTAAAACGTAAAATTCACGTTCACGTTAAAACGCAAAAAACGTAAAATTCACGTTAAAACGTAAAAATAAAATTAATTCACAACGAGTTTTCTGAATGTTTTATTTGTTATTCATACGAATAATCACCGGATTGCACAACATTAGTACCTGCACGCCATGAAATATAAAATTGTGTGTGCATTGGATAAACATATTTTTAATAGGATGTTCATATGCTTAAGATCAAATAAGAACTAGCATTCCAAAATACTTACCTCTGTTGGTTGTGCTGGTTAGAATTATGTACAATGCAAGAGAATTTCAGAAGAGTTTCATTAAAAGACACATTTGTTTTTTTTTTTTTTTTTTACGATATTTATTTATATTAAAAACATATTTAGCTTTTCCTTATATATCAAGTTTACAACTATTTTCTTATCGTTATGTTTTATGTATGTATACAAATATTTTATTTTATTCTCAAAAAAATACTACCATATACCATATCTTTTAAAATGTTTGGATGTTCCATCGTAGTTCGTAGTTCTTCTATTACTGATGATTATGATGATAATGCTCAAAGTATTTATACAAAAAAAAAAATACGCAATGTTGGTTACCTTTTTTTATTTTTATTGTTTCATAGAAAAATTAACCTGTCTTCTTACAATTATCTACCCTTGTTTGAAAAACAAACGTATATATCTTTCAACTTAATGGCTCTTTATTTTTTGTATGTTCAAAACCTTTTAGTTTTATGTCATACCGAACCCATCTTAATGGATTCTAGTAAAAAAATATATAAAATTTCGAGGATCACCATCCTTCTTATCTTTAATTTATGAGTTTGTGTGTTTGAAACCTTATAGTTTTATACACAATCTTAAGAAAAAAATTAAATTTTCGAGGATCGTTATCCTTCTAATCTTTAACTTAATGGTTCTTTGTGTGTTTGAAACCTTTTAGTTAGAACCAAAATATTAATGGAACCTACAAAAAAACAATAAATTTTCGAGTGTTCTTGTTCATACATAAACGTAAAACGTAATAAACGTACGTTGTACGTTTGAAATCGCGTTAACAAAAGACGTTTTGGGTTTATATTTTTCTTATCAAATTTGTTTGAATTCTAGACGCGACAAAATGAAAAATGCATATATAATTGCTTTTTTATTACTTATTGCACTTAGGACAAAATTCTCCTTCATTCATGTTTCATCCTGTACCTAACCCATACAAAGCGAACAGGACGGGTTATTTTCTTATCAAATTTGTTTGAATTCTAGACGCGACATACTTTCCTACCCTTAATAAACATACACAATGTTCCTTAATGAATAAACATACAAATGTTATGATATTCCTATATTATTTTGAAGTGGGGATGTAAATTAAATGGAATGAGTAAATCTTGAATAACAACACGTGCTTCTTTTCTTTTTTTTTTTTAATAATATTATATTTTATTTATATATTTTCTGGTTTTATTTTTAGGTTTACATTGATAAATTACAATATAATAATAATCCTTAGAAAATTCTGTTAACAACTTGATCAAGTGGATTGTATTCAATAATCCGATCATGAAGCATGAGGCAATAAGCTGAAGTATTTGCAGGAATGTTTTTTGATGTTTTCATCTCCAAGCGTATATCGATAGGTCCTGTTTTCAAAGTCTCATTTTGATGTCTGCAGTCTATAACAAAAATTGGAGCACGGGATTTAAATAGACCCCAAGAAATCAAAGGTTCAGTGTAGGTTTTATTGTAGTAAGTTCTTTGAAAATCCGTATACATTTTATAGAACAAGCTATATCTATTTCTTTCGAAAGAAATATTAAGATCTTCATGAGGATAGACATCAGAGTTTAGATACACTTTTAAGTCTGTTAGATTACAATGATCAAACGTTGTAGGATCAGCAGCTAGATTTTTATTTTTCCCAGTTTGTAGTGCAAATACAATGTATCGAGGTTTTTCTATTTGCGTTGTTGTTTTAACGTTCCAGATGTGATGGTCAGAGCTTGATAACATGGGATACTCATAGAGACCCCAGTTTCGGAAAGCAATTTTCATAAAACTACTAGCTGACCCGACAAACTTTGCTTCGTCATATAAATAATTTCTAGAGAATATTTTGCTAGAAACAAATAACTTATTGTAAGTGTGTAAGGATGTGGTATATAAGTGGGAGAGGTATAGAGCACTGTAAACGGTGACAAAATATTAAAATAACAAATCACCAAACAAATTTGTTTACTTTGTTAAAATTAATTCTTTAAAATTATATACTAATCGCTAATTATGACAATACTTCCAAAAAAAAAACAATATCAATCCCTTAATGCAAAAGAGTGTATCTACAATATTTTTTGTGATCCCATCTTTCGCCAATACAAACAAACTGGATGGTTTGCGCACTCGAGAGCATGCCACGTATAATTGTCCGTGTGAAATACATGAAGTGCTCAAATCTAAGCCGCTCACAGACATCGTTTGGCCTTCAGACTTATTGATAGATAGTCATTGCAAATGCCAATCTAATTGGAAATTGAAGGCGTTTGAATTGAATTGGCACATCTGTGGGTATAATAGGGATTCGCCGTAAAAATATATTTTCATCTCAGAATTTTCCATTTAGAAATATGATTTCGATAACATTTTTCATCAATTTTTAATTACTAATCGCGTGCCTATGCATAACCGTGGTGGGTTCAAATTACGAAACAAAATTACCGGAGGTCCAATTGTAAATTATGCGGTGGCATACCTTGTTAATCTAATGAGTTCAAAAACTCAGTTGGATAATTTACAGCTTCGGTAGCATCAAAAACTGTATCAATAGATTTGTATAACACCAAGTCTCCTGGTAACAAATGTTGTATCTTGAGATTTAATTTGTTGACATCCACATTTTTTGCTGGTAAAATTGCTCTTTCTGCCAGCCACTCGTGATTTGTATATTGTCTGTGCACATCGGGAAATATCTGGTCAATGAGAGAATCTTGTGAACCAATAAACGTGCAGAAATCGACCGGTAATTTTATGCATCCAGTTTCATCTGAAGTGACTTTTCCGTGTCCTATATCTAACAGTTGTTTCAGCGGATGGATCTTGAAGCATTTGAACACGCACATTTACTTTCAGTTGTACTCTTTCAACATTACGCCGCAGTGGCGATGATTTTAAGCACTCGTTGATCTCATCAGCGTACGTGGAACGCGGATTAACGGGAAGTGTTTGTCTGAAATCACCTGAAAGGAGTAATCGAGTGCCGGCAAATAGTGTGTCGCTGTTTTTTATATCTTTTTTAATGTCCTCTTCAACGCCTCAAGCGAATGTTTGTGTGCCGTAGTGCATTCATCTACCTCCATCCAATAAATTTGCCGCAACAGCCAATGCGATACCATTATTTGATCGTATTTTAGCAAGAATTAGCGAAATAAGGAATGTTTTGCCAGTTCCACCTGGTGCATCCACCTTGTCCTGCGGAAACTGCGAGCATGATGTGGTCAAAAATGGTTCTTTGTTCATCATTTATTAGTGGGACATTGCGAGCAACAATCGCTGCCATTTCTACAGTTTTGTATTGTAGTTCACGATTCAATTCAGTGTCTATTAAATCAGATGCATTTAGGTGAATGCATACCGAATTGACTGAGTGGTAAGTTGGCACTGATAATGCAAAGATCCTCAATAGCAATCAATGCTTCATTGTACATAGCGTCACTGAATACTATCGTAAGATCGTTGCACCGTATACGATGTTGATGCAATTAAACCATAACACTTAGGAATATAAAAAATAGATAAAAACCTATTCTCAGACCTACCGAATGTATATGCAAAATTTCATTGAAATGGGTTAAGCCGTTTCGGAGGAATATGGCCACTAACACTGTGACAGGAATATTTTATATATATAGAGATTTGCATTTATAGATTTATATAGATTTAATTTCATCGAATCTGATAAAGTCACGTGTGGTACTCTCCACTGTACCTTATGTAGTTTTACTTGTACATTTTCATCAGTTGGGGAGATTATAGCGTTTTTATCCATCCTAGAACGAGTGAGAATTAGTTCATGACGAGCATTGGGAATAATTTTCTTATAATCTTCAGCGAAACCCAAAAGTTTATTCAATGGAATACAGTAGTTAAAATGAAATGGTTTCAAATTAATAGGCGAATCAGGAGACCATGATGCATTTAAAAGCATATCACTCTCATTTTTTGTCAACGATAAATAGTTTTTGATTGTTGTTGTAATCCCCACATTTCGATTGTAATCAATTTCCTTTCCATTCAGCTCATAACGTATTTCGTCGAAGAGAAAAGTCATTGCATTGTTTACAAGACTTGTGCTGACTATTTCTTTTCCATCTGCCCTCGATAGTGACCCTTCAACATATAGAAAACTTTCCGAAGGAAGAACATTAAGATTTTGGTGTTGTATACAAATCTGAACGATATCATTTTTTTCAAAATTGTTTTGATATGGTGAGTAAGTATGATATTCATATTTAGAAACACTTTCATAGATTTCGGGCTCTTGGAAAATGTTTAACATATTGTTATATTTTGTTTTTGATTTTCAATATTTTATGATATACCCCAATGAGAGTAAAAAATCCTGATTATGTTTTGTAAGATTATGTGTTACCGCGGCTGAGTTCGAAGCTTGATTGAGTAAGGAATTATTTTCGGCGTTGTTTTTATATGGGATTGTGGTAATTATATTTTCATATACAATCATGGCTGCGGTTGTAAATGTAATCGAGCCGTTAATGTCTCTCCTCTAAAATTTATAACTTTTCCGTCTTGATCTATAAACTTTAAACACAACGATGTTATTCGTCTGACGTTCACGGGTAAATAAATGACATTTTTCGGAACTTCAATGATTTTATAGCCTGGACTCACTTTAACAGCAAATTCATGTAAAATATGAGCAGGTTGATTGTTAATATACGTTCCATCTATAATATTACATTCAATGCGTATGGCATTAACTCTATTTATATCGACGAAGAGATCTGATTCATATTGCCTATTTGCCTTCAGCAGCTTCTTACTAAATCCTAAAAGAGATCCAATTGAATTCGGTTTAGAGAAGTCAATATTTTCCGAGCTAAAAATTTCACATTTTAGAGTGTTTATATTAGCCTTGATTTTAAATTCACTTTTTTTTAATTTTTTTTTTTTTTTGTTAATATCATTAAGTTTTGTTTGTATTAAATTATTTATATCTTCTATCTCATATGAACCAATAGGAAGCGAGATAACTTTATCGCCCACATGTATTAAATTATTAAACTCATCTACATTTGGTATAGAGTTATATGTTTGAAAATCTATAAGCCCGCAAACATAATTAGATTTCAGTACAATTGGTGGAAAATATTCTGCATTGAGACTTGATTCATTACCACTTAATGTTAATGTTAGCGACATCCTGGTTAAAAGAAAAATGAGACAGTTTTGATGTGTTCACATGATTTTATTCATTTTTTATTTAAACTTTTGAAAACATTACAACATTGGTCTAATAAAAATCTTAAGCATAAATGTCCACATATAAATGTATCAAAATCTTGTTCTCGAATATAATTATAATTTATTTGATTCCCAAGATAGTCTATTACTTTAGTTGGTGGTCTTAAATTACCAAAACTATCAAAATACTTTATAATATTATATTTTGTATTTCTAATATATGCTACCCAATGAGTACCCATACCAGCTTCACTATCCAAATTTAAACCGCAACACTCTTGATCCATAGAGGTTTTTGGTAATGAGTCTAGCATAAACACTCCTCTAAAGTGTTTTAGATGTTTCCTTCCAAACCGTAGAATATCATGATTATTTAAGGGTCTCTTAGGCAGCAAATCAATCAGTTTTTTGTATTAGATGTGTTTAGAAATAAACCAAGACCATTTTTATACGGTTTCAAGTATAAACCCTTTCCTTGAATAGCAACTGCTTCCATTGCCTTATTATGACGTTTATTTTCTTCAAAGGTTTTTTTTGCAATACGTGCATCATTGAGGGCTTTTGCAACACCAGTTGCTCCACCTGCTAATGAACCAACAGCTGATAAACCAGCTAAAACGGGAGCTAGAAATGGAAGAAAACCACCTCTCTTTGGAAGTGGTATTATTCTTGGAGTTTGTATATTTTGTTTTTTCTTATTTTTCACAACATTTTTTGCAGCTTTCAGAGCAATATTTGCCATAGATGTTGTACCACAACAATTGATATTACTTTTAATAGCATTTCTTGCTTCAGTTATGGCCTTTTTAAAAATATTTTTCTTACAAGGCTGCTTCTTTTGTTTACCAGCTCGGCTAGTTTTTTTTGTATTCTCTTTATTACCCATACCGAACTTTGTTTTCGCCTTCATCATGATGGTGACCAAAAGGCTGCTTAACTTTTCAGACGTTGAAGAGTCGTTTGCTTTAAATCGTTTCCACGCTTGCTCAGTTAGAATTTTATCAGCAACGTGTCGATCTGGGGCACTTTTAGAATATGCAATATCATGCAAACGACAAGCCTCATCCAGCTGATTAATCCCCTTATCTCCTCTACGTAATCGTTTTTCCAATTTAGTTCCGGGCCCACAATAATTATATGAAGGAAGATGTAGCTCAAATGGCAATTTGTCTATAACCGTATTCAAAAGCTCCTTTCCTTCAATTGATTTTCTTTTATTATGATTATGATTTCGAACGTTGTGCTCAATCATATTATAATTTTTGTACCTTTCTACTTGGAGGTTGAATCATATATGAATATAATCATATAAAAATGCTATGTTTTATTGTAAAAGCTATCAGTCGGCATTATGCGCTTCGTAAAGCAGTCAGAAGTTATTAAAGTAAAAAACTTTGATTCCAAAGTCAAAATAAAAAAAACAGGGTTCATTATTCCCAAACAGTATACGAGGAATTATTGTTGGACCATCAAACTGTGGAAAAACAAATGTTATGCTTAGTATTCTTCTCGACCCGAATGGATTAAAGTTTGAAAATATTTATATTTATTCTAAATCCTTACATCAACCAAAATATATATATCTCAAAAAGCTGATTACATCCGTGAAAGGAATGGAATACAATGAATTCTCAAATAATTCCGAGATAATGCCTCCATCAGACGCGAAAAATAATTCAATATTTATATTCGATGATGTTGCATGCCAGAAACAAAATAACATAAGAGATTATTTTTGCATGGGTCGTCATAATGGAGTTGATAGTATTTACTTTATGTCAGTCCTATACCCATATACCAAAACATTTAATTAGAGACAATGCTAATTTTATTATTCTTTTCAAACAAGATGAATTGAATTTGATGCATGTTTACAAAGATCACATAAACTCTGATATGACATTTAATCAGTTTAAAGAATTATGTTCTCAGTGTTGGGCTGATAATTTCGGTTTTCTGGTTATAGACAAGGAAAGCACCATTGAAAAAGGTCGATATAAAAACAGTTTTCACGAAATTGCAATACTATAAATATACATTAATTATCATTTGAAAGCAACACATTACATCAGCAACATTGTTTGGAGGTACTAGTCCATCATATAATCATAATAAAATAAATATTTAAATACTGTCTCATATTTTATACTATACAAAAATGGATGAAAGTGTGTTAAATGATCTAATAAAAACGCGAAATGTGTTAAAAAAAAATATTTTCAACTAAAAACTGGTAAAATGATGCGAGAAACTGAGTTGGAAAACACTTTCAAACCCATCGTTGAGCCGTTGAAAAAATTGGTTGGAAATATTAAAAAAGAAGAATCACAACAAGAGGATAATATTAAAACACCGAAACGTCGTAAGCTACATTTCAAATCTTTTAATGAAAAGTATGAGGAGGAGCATGAGCGAGCAGAATCACCTTCATTAGAATTGAATAGTCCAGATAATACTTTTTTATTCAGTACACCAAAAAATTTTGAAAGTCCTAATAAATCATCGTCTTTCAATCAACAAAAACTATTGTCAGAGTCGAATCGTGATACGGCCTTTGGACCATATTTTGATGCAAACACTCAATCTGTAAAAATAGGAAAATGTAGCTTTAAAATGAATGATAAGAATATTATCATTGATGATGAAATTTTTACTCGAACTCCGGGTCTCATTGAATTGGTGTTAAAGAAAAATCCTAATAAGCAAAAATATACTAAGGATGACTTAGAACAATATTCGAAAATCCTACAAAAAACTAATGCATACAGAATGAATCATGATAGTTCTTCTCGAATTAAGAGTAACAGAGGTGTGAAATATACACAAATAATAAAGGCTATTGTAGCTGGACTTAAAAATGATAATGCAAAAATAGGAAAATCCTATTCTAGTATTACTGAAATGAAATACACAAACAGAGATATTGAATATGTACACTGGAATGATCCAAATGAACTTGTAGATAGACTACGACTTTTGATAGCATCTAAAAATGCTGGTAACGATAACCATCAGAATGAAATCACTTCCATAATTGAAGAATTAAAGGAATCAAATATTATATATTAGTATCATACAAAAAAGAAAACTAAACATTTGAACAATGAACGTCGACAAGTTCGGTAGGAACTTCAAACCTGCTCCAAAAACCAAAGGTATTGTGGGTCCTCCAGGATTGGGATTTAAACTCTTACCCTCTGGTGATTTTGATATAGAAAGTAAATATTTAAACAATGTTGGAAGTAATCCTGAATATCCCCACCAAGCCGTATGTAAAGGATATGTTGGTAATCAAATAAGTCTTAAAGAATCAAGCATTATAAATCACATAAATTCTTCTTTAATGGAAGTTTTATCCACTTTTACTAAGGAAATTCATATGCTAAAAACCCACATAGACTCTACGATAAAGGAAACAATAAAAAGTATGGAACAAGAAAACAAAGCATCACAATTAATTTCCCAAAAACTAAAAGACTCCACAGAGGAAAAGTATGGTGACGAGAAAATAAAAAATAAAGTTGAACATTTTATGAAAACGATGTTCCTAAATGTACCCTTTACACCCATAGATTAAAATAAGTAAAAAAAATGGTGTTATATTTGTATTAATTTTATGTATCTGAATTTTATAGTTAATAGAAGCAAGAAAAAATATTCCCACCCCAATTAAAAAAAAAAAAAAAAAATCACAAATACAAATGCTATTATTAAGAATATTAAATAGTTTTCAAAGTTTTATTGTTGTATGTGTTACAAATATTTTTCATTTTACGTTAATTCCTCTTACAAAAAGTAGAAAATTGTTAGTAAGCATTCAACACTTTAACCAGCAACAACTATAAAAATGGACTCAAAAGTTATAATTAAAAACATTTTTGATTTTTTAAAAACTCATCGCAAGAATGTATTGGATGAGCATTATGAAGAGATCTTAACTTGTATTTCCATGCTTAAAAGATTCGATAATGTACATTACACTGAAACTATTCACGGACATCATTACTCCAATTGCTGCTGGGCATTCAACCAATGTAAGCTAGGACCCGATACTTGCGCCTGCTATATGCTAGAAAACCGTTTGGTTAGAATTAAGAAATTGATGTTATTATATAAAAGATTGAAATAAAAGCAAATATACATTTATAAAAATATATAAAAGATTTGTTTTATTTATATGAAGTCACTCTTTTTAAATATGAGTAAGCGAAAGGTTGTTGAAGAGTTACATAAGCCTACACGGCGAAATTTCAAACGTCGCGTCGTCATGTTATCATAAAGGGGTATGATGACTTGTGGCAAGCAGATCTGGTTGAAATGATACCTTACAGCGACCAAAACAATGGATTTAATTATTTGATGACAGTTATCGATGCTTTTTCAAAATTTGCCTGGGTTGTCCCAATGAAAAACAAAAAATGCACTACTATTTCAAAAGGAATGGATGAAATATTTACTAATTCTTCTAGGATTCCAAAGAACTTGCAGACTGATGATGGAAAGGAATTTTTCAATACAAACTTCAAGAGTTTGATGGAAAAACATAAAATTAATCACTATTCTACATTCAGCTCATTGAAGGCTTCAATTATTGAAAGATTTAATAGAACCTATAAGGAAAAATGTGGAAAGAATTTAGTTTCAATGGAAGCTATAAGTGGATAAATATTTATAAGAAATTGCTTTATGATTATAATCATTCCTACCACCGAACCATTAAATGTAAACCTGCAGATGTAAACAAGAAAAATTCAAAGTCAATGTTATCACTTTTCAAAAATAAGAAAGAAGTGTTTAGTAAAAGGAAATTCAAAGTTGGTGATAACGTAAGAATTAGCAAGTATAAACATATATTCGAAAAAGGTTATACACCCAACTGGACTACTGAGGTTTTTAAAATAAGAAAAGTCCAAGCAACAAAACCTATAACATATCTTCTCGAAGACTTTCAAGGAAGACCTATTCAAGGAGGCTTTTATGAACTAGAACTGCTGAAAACTGATTGTGGCGATGTATATCTAGTTGAAAAAGTTCTACAAACGAGAGGAAATAAAGTTTTTGTAAAATGGTTGGGATTCCCACCAGAACATAACTCTTGGATCGATAAAAACAAAATTCTGAAAAATTAATAAAAGAAATAAATTTGATTTTTAAAAATTTTAATTTTGACTCTTTTTCTTATACGTATATATACATATATATGCTTATAAATTATATTAACATAAAATTATTTATATTTTTGTAAATTTCAGCTCAAACGTTGATCCACGTTGATATGTTTTCTCTAACGCATAAGAGCCTCCTCCAATTAGTAATATGCTTTCTGTGGACAGCTTTGAGTATCTTATCGGTAAAAAGACCTATAAGAAAAAAAAATAATTTTCAAGTATTTTGTATAAAGGAAGCATAACGAGAAAAATTGTATCTTACCGTATATTCGCCCAGATCCGCTACGATTCTATCACCCCACCGTGTCGTAACCTTTCGCAAGCTATAAATGTTATATTTTAGACCCATTTCCAACTCCGATAGCTTCTTTGTTGGCTTGAATCCACTGGCTAGTGTTAATGAATTTGCTTCAAAAGCAGCGAAATCATCCAGAGTAAAAACGGAGTATTCTGCTTCATCGGAATTAATCATAGTGTATAATATTAGTAATTATGTTGACTGTGTAGCTTCTTGAAATCGACTATTCTGATTATCACCAAATCATTTATTATTTATAGAAGTACCCCCACTCAATCTTCTTACACACACACAAACACATACCATTGGTTTGAATGATAGGGGTATTTCAGAGTGAGAAAGATGATAGTTAATCTCCCCCCACACAAACATTTTTGTTTTCCAATTTTCATAGGGTGAGAATGTTCCTTTCACCTCACCCATACAAACATTTTTACAATTTTCATGTTGAAACACGTATGGTAGGCTTTATGTTTCATAGATAGTATGCGGGTGACTTGATTGAATTCGTATTTCTATTGTAATATAAAAGTATAAATGTTATGCTAACTAAGTAACAGTCTTATTCCATATCGTGAGTAGAGAACATTGCTCTCCATATCAGTTTTTCAATTTTATTAAAGATATTTGTAGAATATTCATATCTAAGAAAAGTTATCCAAAAAGTGTGTGTTTTGCAATCGGTATAAACTGTAAAGTTAATATAATACAATGACGAATTTTGTTTGTAACGTATGCAGTAGCAAATTTACACAAAAGAGAACTCTTAATAGGCATATAAAAGCTGTACATGGTTATAAGATAAAATGTCCTCAATGTGAAAAAACGTATACGCGAACGGATTCAATGAAGGAACACTTCCGTAAGAAGCATATGAACAAACCCTTCGATAATCTGACAATTAATAATGAAATCGAAAAGTCTAATAATAAAAGAAAACTTCTTGATAATGATGACCCTCCATCTTCGTCAAACGTATCGAAAAAACGTAGATGCGCTACTTGTGAAATAGACGTGAGTACTTCTGAATGGACACATCACAGTAGAACTAATGATCATAAGAGAAAAAGTAGAGTTCCAGTTATTAATACACGGTTTAACAGAATAAGGCATTGTTTTGAAGGTAAAGTGGAAACGTACTCATTAGAAAATACCGATGAGGGGGTTATAGACATTAATATATTTTTGAAAAGTTGTAAGACTGATATTATACAACTATTTGGAAAATCGTTTGAAACAAAAGGAGGTGTAAAGTTCAGCATTGAGCTGTTTGCAGAGTTTATAAAATATATAACAATGCAGGAAGAATCAGAAACAACTGAGATAAGTATAAAATCTTTCAAATGTCCAATGCAGATAGCTCTTCAAAATGATAACTTGGAAGATATACTTGAAAATATGAGTAAGATCATTGAGACTAAAAGTGAAGAGTTTGAGGATAAAGATTCTGGATGGACACTATTTTGTATAAAACATATTGAAGTCAATATTAACGAATATAAACCCTTAAGAGGTTCAAGTTACTTAAAACTGCCGAGAAGTATTGAATTGAAACAAGCCTGTGTTAATGTGCAAAATAATGATAAATTCTGTTTCAAATGGGCAGTTATATCAGCTCTTTCCCCATAGACAATCATTCGCATAGAGCTAGTAAATATCAGATTGAAAACATTCAAAACGGAGTGATAAGTTTAATGAATGGAACTCTAGTTAACTTTACAAATTTAGTTTTCCCTTTGAAACTTAAAGATATTTCGATTTTTGAAACTCTAAACCCGCAATAAGTGTAAATGTGTTCGGAGTAGAAAAAAATGGAACTGGAGAAAACTATAAAGTTGTAGGTCCATATTATAATTCTAATCATAAGAAAGACCTACGCATAAACTTGTTACTTATACAAGAAGGCGAAAACAATCACTATGTGTGGATAAAAAATATGTCCAGATTAATAGGAGCTCAAATAAATCATGGTAAACGATCAATTAGAATGTGTAATTCATGTCTGCTGATATTCAACACGGATAAAGGATTTGAGAAGCATGAAACTGAATGCAACAAAATTGTGACAACCCTACCAAATGAGACAAATAATATACTACAGTTTGAGCATCAATCGAGGTCACTCGAAGTCCCATTTGCCATCTATGCAGATTTTGAATGCATGCTGGTGAATATTGATAGCTGCCAACCTGATCCCTCAAAATCATCGACTACATCGATTAAAAAATATGTCCCGATTGCTGTTTCATACTTTATCAAATGCTCATTTGATCCATCTCTAAATAAATTGTTCAAATACACCGGTAAGTAAATTTGTTTTAAAGGATTTATCTCTTATGCTGTATGAAAATTATGAGCGCTGTAATACAATTTTTTTTTTTTTTTTTTTTTTTTTACTCTAGGTGAAGACTGTGCACGAGTTTTTGTTACGAACTTGATTGAAGACTCCAAACATATCCATCAACATCATTTGAGTAGGAAGATCCCAATTAACATGACACCCCAGGATGAAATCAAATTTCAGCAGGCAACAAGATGTCATATTTGTAAGAAGGCAGTATGGGGCGAACTAAAGGTACGAGATCATGATCACTTGACTGGTAAATTCAGAGGAGCAGCGCATTCAAATTGTAACTTAAACTATAAGATACCTAAATTCATTCCAATTTTTTTCCATAATTTGACCGGTTATGATTCTCATTTATTTATAAAAGAGCTGGGTAATATCAAAGGGTTTATCAATATTATTCCTCTCAACAAAGAGAAATATATATCCATATCAACAAAACTATTAATAAATAGAGAGCAGAGCGAGTTTCTAGAATTACGGTTCTTAGACTCATTTAGATTTTTACCTTCAAGTATAGATAAGATAGCAAAAACTCTTGATGAAAAAAAAGATTTTAAAATTTTATCAACATTTTTCAAAGATGATGAATCTATTCAACTTATGACTCGTAAGGGTGTTTTATGCTATGATTATTTAGATTCTATAGAAAAATTAAGTGAGACGGAGCTTCCTCCAATAGAATCATTTAGAAATTCTTTGGTTGAAGAGGATTGTAACCAAGATGATTATAATCATGCTCAGAAAGTTTGGTCACATTTTAAATGTAGTAATTTAAGAGAATATCTTAAACACTATTTAATTACAGACGTCTTAATTTTATCAGACATTTTTGAAAAATTTAGAATTGATTCTAGAACAATTTATGGTCTAGACCCCTGTCACTATTATACATTGCCAGGTTTTTCGTGGGATGCTATGTTGAAAGAAACAGGTGTTAAGCTTGAACTTTTGACAGACATTAACATGTATAACTTTTTCGCTAAGGGTATAAGAGGAGGTTTAACACAATGTAGCTTGCGACATTGTAAAGCAAATAATAAATATATGGTTGATTATGATTCGAGTAAACCATCTGATTATTTAATGTACTTGGATGCTAATAACCTATACGGTTGGGCTATGTCTGATTACCTCCCACATTCAGACTTTAAATGGGTTGAACCTCCAACTAATTTAGATGAGATTAAAGGTTGGTTAATTTCAAATATAAACATTGGTTATGTTTTAGAAGTGGATCTCGAGTATCCCCTAGAAATACATGATAATCACAATGATCTTCCATTCTGTCCTTCAAACATTTCATTGTCTGGTAAATCCAATAAGAAATTAATTGCTGATTTGAATAATAAAGTTAATTATATAATTCATTACAAAACATTAATTCAATGCCTTGATAATGGTTTGGTGCTTAAGAAAATTCATAGAGTGATGCAATTCAAACAATCTCAATGGCTGAAAAAATATATTGATTTAAACAATGAACTAAGAAAAAAAGCCACCACAAAGTTTGAAAAGGATCAGCGTAAACTTTGCAATAATGCTGTATTCGGAAAAACTATGGAAAATGTAGACAAACGAAAAGATGTTCGAATTGTCGATTCAATAGAAAGCAAAGGTACCCATCTCGGTAGTCGCGCTCTTATAGCTAAACCTAATTTCCATAGCATATTAGAATTTTCGGAAACCATGGCTGCTATTCAGTTAAAACGAATTCACAGTGTATATAATAAGCCTATATACTTAGGTTTTTGTGTTTTGGAGATTTCAAAGTATAAAATGTATGACTTTCATTATGCATACATGAAACCTAAATTTACTGACAACCTACATCTGGCCTACATGGATACCGATTCATTTATTTATAAAATAAGAACAGATGATTTTTACAATGATATAAGAAATGATATAATAGATAAATTTGATACTTCAGACTATCCACCCCAAAACCGCTACGGTATTGCCCAGCTCAATGTGAAAAAGTTAGGATTTATGAAGGATGAAAATAATGGTAGAATAATGAAGGAATTTATAGGATTAAGAGCTAAAATGTATAGTATAGACATAGAAGATGCTGCACTAATAAAAAAGGCTAAGGGTGTTAAATCAGCAGCTGTAAAAAACATGTCTTTACAAAATTACAGAGACTGTTTGCTACACAAACAAAACTTCTATAGTAAAATGTTGAACTTTAGATCTAAACACCATACTATCGGGTGATTTTTTTGAGGTTAGGATTTTCATGCATTAGTATTTGACAGATCACGCGGGATTTCAGACATGGTGTCAAAGAGAAAGATGCTCAGTATGCTTTGACATTTCATCATGAATAGACTTACTAACGAGCAACGCTTGCAAATCATTGAATTTTATTACCAAAATCAGTGTTCGGTTCGAAATGTGTTTCGCGCTTTACGCAAATTTTATGCGTTTTTTTTTTTAAAAAAGTTCTCAAGCTCTTAAAAAATCACCCATTATGTATTTATTGTCCTCCATTGAAAAGAGGACATTGTTTAATATAATGGGTGATTTTTTAAGAGCTTGAGAACTTTTTTAAAAAAAAAAACGCATAAAATTTGCGTAAAGCGCGAAACACATTTCGAACCGAACACTGATTTTGGTAATAAAATTCAATGATTTGCAAGCGTTGCTCGTTAGTAAGTCTATTCATGATGAAATGTCAAAGCAAACTGAGCATCTTTCTCTTTGACACCATGTCTGAAATCCCGCGTGATCTGTCAAATACTAATGCATGAAAATCCTAACCTCAAAAAAATCACCCGATATATACACCGAATGTATAAACAAATTAAGTTTAAGTTGTTCTGATGACAAAAGATTTATATGTACTAATAATGTAAATACACTAGCTTGGGGTCATTATCGAATAGAACTTGAAAATGAAATGTTAAACTGATCTTGTGGCAGTGGCCTTAAAATTTAATTAAACAAATAAAAAAAAAATATAAAAAAAATTAACATGTCTTTTTACTTAACGATTCTTTTCTCTCTTCACTCATATGGACCATCTTTTCTGAAAAAACTTGTTTTTTTTGCGTTTTAACGTGAACGTGAATTTTACGTTTTAACGTGAATTTTACGTTTTTTGCGTTTTAATGTTAACGTGAAATTTACGTTTTAACGTGAATTTTACGTTTTTTTGCGTTTTAACGTGAACGTGAATTTTACGTTTTAACGTGAATTTTACGTTTTTTGCGTTTTAACGTTAACGTGAATTTTGCGTTTTAACGTGAATTTTACGTTTTTTGCGTTTTAACGTGAACGTGAATTTTACGTTGTTTACGTTTTAACGTGAACGTGAATTTTACGTTTTAACGCGAATTTTACGTTTTTTGCGTTTTAACGTGAACGTGAATTTTACGTTGTTTGCGTTTTAACGTGAACGTGAATTTTACGTTTTAAGGTGAATTTTACGTTTTTTGCGTTTTAACGTGAACGTGAATTTTACGTTGTTTGCGTTTTAACGTGAACGTGAATTTTACGTTTTAACGTGAATTTTACGTTTTTTGCGTTTTAACGTTAACGTGAATTTTACGTTTTAGCGTGAATTTTACGTTTTTTGCGTTTTAACGTGAACGCGAATTTTACGTTTTTACGTTCTAACGTTTGCTAAGCATGGTCTAGAACGTTAGTTTTCATATACAAAGGTTGTGCTATCCAAAAAAAATCCAACTATGAAAGTATATCCCACAACCAATTTATCACTGAAAATCCAATCCCACAACCAATGTTGAAATGAAAAAAAATACAGATGGTGCTAGAAGATGCCGGTATTTAGCATAGATCAGAACCCTGGTGATGCCTGTGCACCGGTGATTAGCATAGATCAGAACCCTGGTGCAGCACCGGTGCACCGGTGGCCTCGTACCCTCTAGTTACAACTACTCACTTTCACAAATTGGTCTGCAAACAATTTTCTTATTCTTTTTAATTCTTGATTCAAGTCAATTTTTATTTTATCCATAGTAACACTAGCACAATTTTGGACACATGGTAGTTTGCTTCATCTTTATATCCCATTTCTTTATCAGTTTTTTTCTTTAATCAATTTTTTTTTATTTTGATTTTATTTAACCATGTTCTGCTACCATGTTAAAATAAATACGATTTTGTTTAAAGTTCATTTAGTTTTATTAGTTTTACATTTCGATGTTATCTTAATAAGAGTAAGGAACAAACTAAACTGACTTACAAAAATTGGCGCATTAACTTCTTAACATCTAATCTCACGTATGTACCTACAGTCAGTGAATCATAAACTGTAAGTTTACATAATTCAACACATACATCACTTATATATTCATACTCAAGGAGTCGGCTTTTACTATTTATTCTGATTTTAATAAAGAGACTACTAGACTACTAGAGAAGGCTGACCTCACAAGACATCACTCTATATTATACTTCCTTAATAATAGTTTAAACACTCATTCGGGAAATAAATACATATACTCTTAACCTACCAGAACTGTTGTATGTAAGGAACTGGATGTGTTTGGTAAGCTGTATACCTCTGGCTCAGCAATGATTTCCGATGATGTGGGATCCAAATGCTCCTACAAACATAAATGTTCATGTATGTATTAACATAAAATATTTATTTAATTTTCAATTCCAATTTGACTTACCGACAAAAATGAACTATTTGACTCTCCAACAACCTCATCACCGGTGTCATCCCAGAAATTGAGCCTGTCGTAACACCACAATATAGGCACATACATCTCATTCGCACCCGCACCACTTCTTTTTGAACGAATAATGTTATTTTTTTCTTTTAAATATTGTGTTTTAAGCGTTCTAAGCTTAAGAATAACATCTTTCACAGACGTCTCCGGCCGACAACATTTTGTTTTCTCCGCGATTTCGTTTAAACTTTGCGACTTTTTAACCCGGTTTTTATAGTCAGCGTGACAAATTTGAAATACATTTGGATAGTCTTGTAGCACTTCTATTAATTTAAGCGTTTGAACTCGATTCCAACTAGCCATTGCCTTAAAATAATTGTTTGGTTTTTTTACCGAATTAAAAAAAAAAGAAATCAAAACAGCACGAGCAAAACAAAAGCATATTTGTTGTATACATTCTACCATCTATACTATTATATAAAAGCGAAACCATTTTAAAGTTTTAACGCACGATCTCAGAAAGTAGTCAACCGATTTATTTGAAATATATTTTATTATTTTCTATATTATTATGAGAGTGTTTATGGCCTTAATTTTTTTCATTAATTATTTGTTATGTTAGGTTAGGTTAAAGTGGCTGTTGGTTGGGACGTCCAACACACTTAGACCAAAGTATGGTCCGTTGTGATACCACATGGATCAGTTAATCAGCTTAACTCGTTGAACTAATTGGAGCTTCGAATGAAGCGTAGGAGACAAGTAATGTCTGAATTTTTTAGATCGCTGGTATCGTTAAAGTAGTAGTCTCAAAGGTGGATTCTACGTCTTTGTGATAAGGCAGGGCATGTGCACAGAAGATGAGAGATTGTCTCCTCTTCTTCTTCGTCCATGCAACTCCTACAAAAATCATTTGCAGGGGATCCAAGTCGAATAGCATGCCTTCCTATTAAGCAGTGCCCAGTCAGGATACCTATAACATAGCTAATGTGCAATCTACTCAGAGAGATTAATTGCTTTGAGCGCCTGGCGCTAACATTAGGCCAAATTAATTTAGTCGCTACACAGGTGGTGGTGTTATTCCACCTGAAGTTTGTTTTCTCTATGGTATCTTGCTTTAGCATGAGTTTACATGTAGCTAAGGGGATACCTATGCTAGCATTGTGAGCCAGCAGAGGTAAAGTTGTTCCGCTTTTTGCAAGTTCGTCAGCTTTGCAATTTCCTGGAATGTTTCTATGGCCCGGCACCCAGAAAAGGTGAATGTTGAACTGTGTAGCCATCTCCGTAAGAGATGATCGACAATTTAGGGCTGTTAGTGAATTTGTGGAGACAGAGTCTAGGGACTTTAACGCAGCTTGGCTATCCGAGAAGATGCGTATATCATTAGTTGATATAACGTTTTCTCTAAGCCAGGATAGGACTTCTTTTATAGCCAGGATTTCAGCTTGGAACACGCTACAATGATCGGGTAGACGAAAGGAGAGACTTAAGTTTAGTCTATCTGAGTATACGCCTCCACCAACCCCATCCTCCGTTTTTGATCCGTCTGTATAAAAGTTTATAGGACCATCGTTCAAAAATGATGTATTCTCCCAAGAAGACCTGGGAGGTATAGTCACTTTGAAGCTATAGTTATTAAACTGAGGATGGGGTATGGTGTAGTCAATATTACTGTTTATAGTTCTGCACGAGTTCAAAATAGTGATGTGGCCAATTCCATTATTGATACACAGAGAGGAGGCTTGAAGCCGTATGGCAGTATTAGCGGCCGTTTGCTTACTAAAAATGTCCAGCGGTATTAGATGGAACAGAACATCTAGTGAGGCGGAGGGGATGGAGCGAAGTGCTCCTCCCATACACAGGCAGGCTGTTCGTTAGACTTTGTTGAGTTTATCGCGATTTGTCGCTGTATCTAGCGCCGTCCACCATACCGCTACTCCATAAGTAGGGATCGGTCTTATGACCAAGAAGTATAGTATAGCCAGTGTGTAATGCGGGGCTGTAGGCCCCTTTTATTACCAATGGCCTTTTTACAGGAGAACAGGGCTACTGTGGCCTTGTTTATTCTCTCTTGAATATTAGGTTTCCAACTTAATTTCTTATCCAAAATAAGACCCAAGTATTTTGCTTTTTCAGAGAATTTAAGTGGTACACCGTTTATGAGGGGAGGGTCAATGAGTGGGACTTTGTATTTCCTTGTGAAGAGGACAAGGTCGGTTTTTTGTGGGTTAACGCCTAGTCCACACTGATTTGCCCATCTGGTGAGCTTATTTAAAGCGTTTTGTAAGAGTTCTTTTAGTATATTGGGATGTTTACCCGTTACTGCAATAGCAACATCGTCCGCATAAGCAAACGCTCTGTATCCCTCTCTTTCTAGAGTAATTAGTAATTCATTTATTACTAAGTTCCAGAGGAGAGGGGATAGGACACCACCTTGTGGCGTACCTCTGCTGACACCCCTGTGTGCAGTAAAATCGCCCAGTTTTGAATTGATAATCCTGCTTATCAGCATCTGATTAATCAATTCGCTGATCGACTTATCTACCTTCAGAGATGTCAATACACGTGCAATTGCAGATGTGTCGACATTGTTAAATGCACCTTCTATATCTAAGAAGGCAACTAAGGTGTACTCTTTATGATGGAGGGAATATTCGATTGTACGTACTATACTGTGTAGAGTCGTTTCAACTGATTTCCCTTTGTTGTAGGCGTGTTGAGCCTTTGAAAGGAGGGACAATACTTGCGCTTAAGTGGATATCGATCAAACTTTCAAAAGTTTTGAGAAGGAATGATGATAAGCTGATAGGTCTTAGGTCTTTAGGGTTAACGTGGCTGGATTTCCCAGCTTTTGCAATAAAAACAACTTTAACTTGTCTCCAAGACATCGGGATGTATGCCAATTTAAGGCATCCCTTGAAGATGTTTTCTAGGATGGGTATTAGAAAACTTGCATTTTCTTGCAGTTCGGCTGGAATTACACCATCCGGACCAGCAGATTTATATGGCTTAAAGCTGTTAATAGCCCATTTGAGTTTTTCCCTAGTGACTAGACCTTGTGGGGGATGTAATGTATTGCCACCATTATTAAGTACAATGTTATTAATAATATTCGAGCTACCAGGAAAGTGAACGTCTAGTAGCAAGTTGAGCGATTCTTCGCTTGAATTGGTCCAGAGGCCGGAGGCGTTTTTCAAGCAGCTTGGCATGATTGGATTTTTGGAGAGGATTTTGCGCAGCCTGGATGCTTCGGAGCAATCTTCCACGTTGCTACAGAAGTTTCTCCAGGACGATCGTTTGGTTTTCCTCAGCTCTTTTTTATATATCTTCAGTGATTCTTTATATGAATCCCAGTCAGACATGTCTCTAGAAGCTTTCGCTCTGTTAAAGAGTTTTCTGCATTCTTTTCGAAGTGGATCCAGCCCTGAGTTCCACCAATGTGGCTTCTTTTTACCTCTTACTTGCATCTTTGTATATTAATTTGAATAGTACTATCATAAAGAGGATCGCTCGACCTGACATCTTTTTACGACTTCCTAAACAGTTCGTTCCACATGTTTTGCATGTGGAATGTATTGGGGTGGGGGTAAAAATGAGCGAGAATTCCAATATAAAATAATAAATTTCCAGATTATTAAAAAAACAGAAGATAGAGAAGAATGTATACAAACCCAGCGAAAGTTCGAGGGAGGCAATGAAAACACATTTTTGTTATAATTTATTATTTATATTTTGTATTATGTGGTTTTTTGATTGGTTGATTGTAAATGATGAAAATTAAAAAAAAAACCACAACAATAGAAAAAAAGAATTAGAATATAAACTTTTTGTGATTGCCAATTAGAAAAATTAAGGTTTTTCCTACTTTTTTCGAATCATTTTCAAATGAGACAGATATTTTTAAGCCGTGCTTATAATAGTGGGAACATTTTTTGTTTAGTTTTCTTTTAGGGATAAATAATTAAAAAGAATAACTTATACAAGGTACATTAACTTCAGAAATTTCTTGAGAAAATTCAAATGTTATTAACTTCCCATAGGAAGTTATTGTAATTGGTCCGATTTGTCGAATTGAAAATGTTGACATTTCAAGCTCCCTAAGAGTCGAAATAAAAAATGTTTAGAGATCTCTGTGCGTGTGTGTGTACGTACATCCGTGCGTCCGTACTTCCTGTAAGTTCTGCAACTTTTTTTCGTCGTCCATAGCTCAAGAACCAATGGAGATATTGACTTCAAATAAATTTTGTTATACAGATATTATTGAAAAATCATGCAGAAAGGACTCTCAAACAAATTGAGTGGGTGCTTTTTTTACCTCAGGAATTAAAAAAAAAAGGTGAACCAATGACGTAAGGTGATACCGAACCAGTATATTTTTGGGAAAAAAACGTTTTTCGTAAATAAAAAAAACTGAAAAAAATATTTGTCCCCTCGAATATTTTACGAACAAAAAATGATTTTATCTTCAAAATAATTGTATGCAACGATAAATAACGTTTTTGACATCTGGTAAAATTATGAGAAAAATCGAATTGACAGTTTTTGTACAAAAAATTAAAAACCTAATAAAAAAACAATAGGTACTAAAACTTAGTAAAAAACTTAAACCAGCCTCTTTTTTTTTTAATATATGTATATTGAATATACAGGGTGTCCCGTAAGTAATGGATAACCCTGAAATGCCGCATAGTAGACTTTATGACCGTCCTGAAAACTGATAAAAAAAAGTTCTATCCCAACCACAAGAAAAGTTATATGCATTTTTTTGTTCAGTGCATTATTTTTTTTCTTAGTTTACATTTTTGAATACCACGACTACAAGTGAATGAGTTCCATCATTTTTTTTTTTGCAGGAATATTTTACATTACTTGGGTCAACACATAAGTAGAAGAAAATTATCATAACTGTTGGACTTCTTAGAGAAAAAAATTATTTAACATTGAATTTCAATGCAAAATGTGAAAACAAATAATTTTTGAAAAAGTTAAATCATAGCTGGTATAAAAAAAATGCAAAATACCTGAGTGGCCAACTATTTTAAAAATATGCGCGTTAAATGCAGATTTCAAAATGGTATTACTTATTATTATATCTGGAGTCAATAGCAAGTTATTGGTAAAAATCTGCAATACTAGAGTAAATTTAGCAAAAACAAAAGTTTTCAAAATTAGCACAGTAAACGTAAAAATAATACCAAGCGTTGAACATAACAGATTTTTGATTTATTGTCTGTTTCTACGATGTTGTTCTTATGATAAATCCAAGCTTTCAACTTCTAGGGCTGAATGCATTCATGATAAAAATGTCAAAAAAGTGCAAAAAATGGTTACATTTTCGAGCTTGTTTTGAATTTTACCTGTTCTATTGGGCTTTAACAAACCCATCAAATATTTTGTTGGTTGCTATTAGTTTAATTGTTATTTTCTCCAAACAAAAAGTCTTCTGATTCAATTTTAATTGGGTTTTTTGAATAGTAAATTGTAAAATCCTGAGCAAGTGAGAACGCATAAAATCGTAAGTTTTTTAAATTTTGAATTAAAGTTTTTGTAATTTGATCTTAATTCATAAGATTAAGACCACGACGAACACTTATTTATATCGTTTTTATTGTTCATTCTTCAGGAGAATTAACGGTCTAAATAGCTGTTTTCCTGAACCTGCTTTTTGATAATTAAGACGTTTGATTGAACTTTTTCGATGCCACGTATTCTGTATTCTGCACAAGAAGATGCAAACATGCATTTCATTTATGGAGAGTGCAAAGGCAACGCAAACGAAGCTGCGACTCTGTATAGGGAAAGGTACCCTAACGCACGTCACCCGGATTATCGAGTGTTTATTAGAGTCCATAGCCGTTTCTCGGAAGGAAGGCTGCCTTGTAGTGGTGTTGGTGGTGCTGGCGTGGGACGACCCCCTCGAGGAGATACCGAAGACTTAGTGCTTGCGGAACTTGACCGAGATCCCACAGTATCAATCCGAGCAATAGCACGACGCCTAAATCCACTTGATTTTTTTTATTGGGGATGCATTAAGGAAATCGTATACAGCAAGCCGATCAGGTTTTTAGAGGAGCTAAGAAATCGTGTGGAGGCAGCTGCATTACAAATTTCTGAGAAAAACCTTGCACGTTCACTAAGACGTTCATTTATTCGGAGGTGCAGAACCTGTATAAGAGTGGGTGGAAAACAGTTGCTTTAAATAAAAAAAAATTAAAAAATTATCTATTTTTGTTTTTGTTTTCTAACTAAGTGATCATGTGATTAAAAGCTGGCTCAAAAACTTTTTGTTTAGATAAAATAACAATTAAACTAATAGCAACCAACAAAATATTTGATGGGTTTGTTAAAGCCCAATAGAGCAGGTAAAATTCAAAACAAGCTCGAAAATGTAACCGTTTTTTGCACTTTTTTGACATTTTTATCATGAATGCATTCGGCCCTAGAAGTTGAAAGCTTGGATTTATCATAAGGACAACATCGTAGAAACAGCTAATAAATCAAAAATCTGCTATGTTCAACGCTTGGTATTATTTTCACGTTTACTGTGCTAATTTTGAAAACTTTTGTTTTTGCTAAATTTACTCTAGTATTGCAGATTTTTACCAATAACTTGCTATTGACTCTAGATATAATAATAAGTAATAGGGTCGGTTGGGGTAAATGTAAACATGGGGTAAATGTAAACGACCGTTATTTTCACGATTAAAAACAAATTGTAGCAGCCCAGACGAAAAAAAAATCAAAATATGAAACGTCGCGACACCTGTGCATTTAATGCCTTTCAGTTGTTGTTCGGATTTCCTTGAGAATTTTAGTCGTGAAAAGAAGCTGTCTCTGTAAAGTGAAATTCAAGTTTGTGAGTGTGTTTGTGACCTCTAAAAAAAAGTTAATTTTATTTCAAACGTAAGTATTATTTTCTTGTTATATGTAATTAAAAGTGCATTGAAGTAGTTCCTGTGAAAAAAACCATGCTCTTGTCATTCCTTGTATGTTTTTGTTGCATGTTTACATTTACCCCAGTAATTGAAGCATATGGGGTAAATGTAAACATATTTTTGGGGTAAATGTAAACGTCGCTTTTCCTGTATCTTTTTTTGATTAACTCCATTTCTAGCGTTTAAAATGCCCCGAACATATACAAAGAAGAAACCACAAGTAAATTAAAGTGTAAACGATCTTCAAAACGCTGTACGAGATGTGTTGAATAAAAAAACTACATACCGCGAAGGAAAAATACAAAATCCCGAAATCGGTCATCTTTCAAAGAATTAATGGGCGAAAATCATCATTAGATGCAATTGGGTCGGGGCGAGCACCCTCCCTTCCAAAACTGACTGAAGATGAAATAGTTAAATGTATAATTACTCGTGCAAACATGGGATTACCCTGCGACAAACATGAACTTAAAGAACTTGTTGGAGAACATGTAAAAAACAACAGAATAAAAACTCAATCCAAGGACGATACCTCAGGTGAGGACTGGTACTTGGGATTTATGAAGCGCTACCCGGAGATAACTTTATAAAACCAGAACATCTGCAAAAATTAAGAAAGGATGCCAGAAACCCATTTGTCGTATGCGAATTTTATGATAAACTTCAAAAAGTTATGGAAGATAAAAACTTCACCAATAAACCACAATACGTTTTTAACGCCGACGAAAGCGGATTTCATCACGATCACAGCCGCATGCATGGTTTGGGTGTTAAGGGCAAAGCTCTAAGCCGGATTTCAGGTGGAACTGGATGGGAATCCACTACAGTGCCTTCATGCGTTTCGGCCGATGGCTCCACATTACCACCGTTAATAATTTTTAAAGGTGCTGCTGTTCAGGCAAGATGGATTTCTGAAGCTGGTTTTCCGGGGACACTACGCGGCCTCCAAAAATGGATGGATGGATGGAGGAACCACAATTTTTTAATTGGTTGTGTGATGGCTTTATTCCTTTTGTTAAAAATATTTGTGATGGAGAAGTATTACCAAATCAAGCAGCATTGTTGGTAATGGATAACCCTGAAATGCCGCATAGTAGACTTTATGACCGTCCTGAAAACTGATAAAAAAAAGTTCTATCCCAACCACAAGAAAAGTTATATGCATTTTTTTGTTCAGTGCATTATTTTTTTTCTTACTTTACATTTTTGAATACCACGACTACAAGTGAATGAGTTCCATCATTTTTTTTTTGCAGGAATATTTTACATTACTTGGGTCAACACATAAGTAGAAGAAAATTATCATAACTGTTGGACTTCTTAGAGAAAAAAATTATTTAACATTGAATTTCAATGCAAAATGTGAAAACAAATAATTTTTGAAAAAGTTAAATCATAGCTGGTATAAAAAAAATGCAAGAATACCTGAGTGGCCAACTATTTTAAAAATATGCGCGTTAAATGCAGATTTCAAAATGGTATTACTTATTATTATATCTGGAGTCAATAGCAAGTTATTGGTAAAAATCTGCAATACTAGAGTAAATTTAGCAAAAACAAAAGTTTTCAAAATTAGCACAGTAAACGTAAAAATAATACCAAGCGTTGAACATAACAGATTTTTGATTTATTGTCTGTTTCTACGATGTTGTTCTTATGATAAATCCAAGCTTTCAACTTCTAGGGCTGAATGCATTCATGATAAAAATGTCAAAAAAGTGCAAAAAATGGTTACATTTTCGAGCTTGTTTTGAATTTTACCTGTTCTATTGGGCTTTAACAAACCCATCAAATATTTTGTTGGTTGCTATTAGTTTAATTGTTATTTTCTCCAAACAAAAAGTCTTCTGATTCAATTTTAATTGGGTTTTTTGAATAGTAAATTGTAAAATCCTGAGCAAGTGAGAACGCATAAAATCGTAAGTTTTTTAAATTTTGAATTAAAGTTTTTGTAATTTGATCTTAATTCATAAGATTAAGACCACGACGAACACTTATTTATATCGTTTTTATTGTTCATTCTTCAGGAGAATTAACGGTCTAAATAGCTGTTTTCCTGAACCTGCTTTTTGATAATTAAGACGTTTGATTGAACTTTTTCGATGCCACGTATTCTGTATTCTGCACAAGAAGATGCAAACATGCATTTCATTTATGGAGAGTGCAAAGGCAACGCAAACGAAGCTGCGACTCTGTATAGGGAAAGGTACCCTAACGCACGTCACCCGGATTATCGAGTGTTTATTAGAGTCCATAGCTGTTTCTCGGAAGGAAGGCTGCCTTGTAGTGGTGTTGGTGGTGCTGGCGTGGGACGACCCCCTCGAGGAGATACCGAAGATTTAGTGCTTGCGGAACTTGACCGAGATCCCACAGTATCAATCCGAGCAATAGCACGACGCCTAAATCCACTTGATTTTTTTTATTGGGGATGCATTAAGGAAATCGTATACAGCAAGCCGATCAGGTCTTTAGAGGAGCTAAGAAATGGTGTGGAGGCAGCTTCATTACAAATTTCTGAGAAAAACCTTGCACGTTCACTAAGACGTTCATTTATTCGGAGGTGCAGAACCTGTATAAGAGTGGGTGGAAAACAGTTGCTTTAAATAAAAAAAAATTAAAAAATTATCTATTTTTGTTTTTGTTTTCTAACTAAGTGATCATGTGATTAAAAGCTGGCTCAAAAACTTTTTGTTTAGATAAAATAACAATTAAACTAATAGCAACCAACAAAATATTTGATGGGTTTGTTAAAGCCCAATAGAGCAGGTAAAATTCAAAACAAGCTCGAAAATGTAACCGTTTTTTGCACTTTTTTGACATTTTTATCATGAATGCATTCGGCCCTAGAAGTTGAAAGCTTGGATTTATCATAAGGACAACATCGTAGAAACAGCTAATAAATCAAAAATCTGCTATGTTCAACGCTTGGTATTATTTTCACGTTTACTGTGCTAATTTTGAAAACTTTTGTTTTTGCTAAATTTACTCTAGTATTGCAGATTTTTACCAATAACTTGCTATTGACTCTAGATATAATAATAAGTAATAGGGTCGGTTGGGGTAAATGTAAACATGGGGTAAATGTAAACGACCGTTATTTTCACGATTAAAAACAAATTGTAGCAGCCCAGACGAAAAAAAAATCAAAATATGAAACGTCGCGACACCGGTGCATTTAATGCCTTTCAGTTGTTGTTCGGATTTCCTTGAGAATTTTAGTCGTGAAAAGAAGCTGTCTCTGAAAAGTGAAATTCAAGTTTGTGAGTGTGTTTGTGACCTCTAAAAAAAAGTTAATTTTATTTCAAACGTAAGTATTATTTTCTTGTTATATGTAATTAAAAGTGCATTGAAGTAGTTCCTGTGAAAAAAACCATGCTCTTGTCATTCCTTGTATGTTTTTGTTGCATGTTTACATTTACCCCAGTAATTAAAGCATATGGGGTAAATGTAAACATATTTTTGGGGTAAATGTAAACGTCGCTTTTCCTGTATCTTTTTTTGATTAACTCCATTTCTAGCGTTTAAAATGCCCCGAACATATACAAAGAAGAAACCACAAGTAAATTAAAGTGTAAACGATCTTCAAAACGCTGTACGAGATGTGTTGAATAAAAAAACTACATACCGCGAAGGAAAAATACAAAACCCCGAAATCGGTCATCTTTCAAAGAATTAATGGGCGAAAATCATCATTAGATGCAATTGGGTCGGGGCGAGCACCCTCCCTTCCAAAACTGACTGAAGATGAAATAGTTAAATGTATAATTACTCGTGCAAACATGGGATTACCCTGCGACAAACATGAACTTAAGGAACTTGTTGGAGAACATGTAAAAAACAACAGAATAAAAACTCAATCCAAGGACGATACCTCAGGTGAGGACTGGTACTTGGGATTTATGAAGCGCTACCCGGAGATAACTTTATAAAACCAGAACATCTGCAAAAATTAAGAAAGGATGCCAGAAACCCATTTGTCGTATGCGAATTTTATGATAAACTTCAAAAAGTTATGGAAGATAAAAACTTCACCAATAAACCACAATACGTTTTTAACGCCGACGAAAGCGGATTTCATCACGATCACAGCCGCATGCATGGTTTGGGTGTTAAGGGCAAAGCTCTAAGCCGGATTTCAGGTGGAACTGGATGGGAATCCACTACAGTGCCTTCATGCGTTTCGGCCGATGGCTCCACATTACCACCGTTAATAATTTTTAAAGGTGCTGCTGTTCAGGCAAGATGGATTTCTGAAGCTGGTTTTTCGGGGACACTACGCGGCCTCCAAAAATGGATGGATGGATGGAGGAACCACAATTTTTTAATTGGTTGTGTGATGGCTTTATTCCTTTTGTTAAAAATATTTGTGATGGAGAAGTATTACCAAATCAAGCAGCATTGTTGGTAATGGATAACCCTGAAATGCCGCATAGTAGACTTTATGACCGTCCTGAAAACTGATAAAAAAAAGTTCTATCCCAACCACAAGAAAAGTTATATGCATTTTTTTGTTCAGTGCATTATTTTTTTTCTTACTTTACATTTTTGAATACCACGACTACAAGTGAATGAGTTCCATCATTTTTTTTTGCAGGAATATTTTACATTACTTGGGTCAACACATAAGTAGAAGAAAATTATCATAACTGTTGGACTTCTTAGAGAAAAAAATTATTTAACATTGAATTTCAATGCAAAATGTGAAAACAAATAATTTTTGAAAAAGTTAAATCATAGCTGGTATAAAAAAATGCAAGAATACCTGAGTGGCCAACTATTTTAGAAATATGCGCGTTAAATGCAGATTTCAAAATGGTATTACTTATTATTATATCTGGAGTCAATAGCAAGTTATTGGTAAAAATCTGCAATACTAGAGTAAATTTAGCAAAACAAAAGTTTTCAAAATTAGCACAGTACACGCAAAAATAATACCAAGCGTTGAACATAACAGATTTTTGATTTATTGTCTGTTTCTACGATGTTGTTCTTATGATAAATCCAAGCTTTCAACTTCTAGGGCTGAATGCATTCATGATAAAAATGTCAAAAAAGTGCAAAAAATGGTTACATTTTCGAGCTTGTTTTGAATTTTACCTGTTCTATTGGGCTTTAACAAACCCATCAAATATTTTGTTGGTTGCTATTAGTTTAATTGTTATTTTCTCCAAACAAAAAGTCTTCTGATTCAATTTTAATTGGGTTTTTTGAATAGTAAATTGTAAAATCCTGAGCAAGTGAGAACGCATAAAATCGTAAGTTTTTTAAATTTTGAATTAAAGTTTTTGTAATTTGATCTTAATTCATAAGATTAAGACCACGACGAACACTTATTTATATCGTTTTTATTGTTCATTCTTCAGGAGAATTAACGGTCTAAATAGCTGTTTTCCTGAACCTGCTTTTTGATAATTAAGACGTTTGATTGAACTTTTTCGATGCCACGTATTCTGTATTCTGCACAAGAAGATGCAAACATGCATTTCATTTATGGAGAGTGCAAAGGCAACGCAAACGAAGCTGCGACTCTGTATAGGGAAAGGAACCCTAACGCACGTCACCCGGATTATCGAGTGTTTATTAGAGTCCATAGCTGTTTCTCGGAAGGAAGGCTGCCTTGTAGTGGTGTTGGTGGTGCTGGCGTGGGACGACCCCCTCGAGGAGATACCGAAGACTTAGTGCTTGCGGAACTTGACCGAGATCCCACAGTATCAATCACTGTTCACTAAGACGTTCATTTATTCGGAGGTGCAGAACCTGTATAAGAGTGGGTGGAAAACAGTTGCTTTAAATAAAAAAAAATTAAAAAATTATCTATTTTTGTTTTTGTTTTCTAACTAAGTGATCATGTGATTAAAAGCTGGCTCAAAAACTTTTTGTTTAGATAAAATAACAATTAAACTAATAGCAACCAACAAAATATTTGATGGGTTTGTTAAAGCCCAATAGAGCAGGTAAAATTCAAAACAAGCTCGAAAATGTAACCGTTTTTTGCACTTTTTTGACATTTTTATCATGAATGCATTCGGCCCTAGAAGTTGAAAGCTTGGATTTATCATAAGGACAACATCGTAGAAACAGCTAATAAATCAAAAATCTGCTATGTTCAACGCTTGGTATTATTTTCACGTTTACTGTGCTAATTTTGAAAACTTTTGTTTTTGCTAAATTTACTCTAGTATTGCAGATTTTTACCAATAACTTGCTATTGACTCTAGACATAATAATAAGTAATACCTACCATGTTGAAATCTGCATTTAACGCGCATATTTTTAAAATAGTTGCCCACTCAGGTATTCATGCATTTTTTTTATACCAGCTATGATTTAACTTTTTCAAAAATTATTTGTTTTCACATTTTGCATTGAAATTTAATGTTAAATAATTTTTTTCTCTAAGAAGTCCAACAGTTATGATAATTTTCTTCTACTTATGTGTTGACCCAAGTAATGTAAAATATTCCTGCAAAAAAAAAATGATGGAACTCATTCACTTGTAGTCGTGGTATTCAAAAATGTAAAGTAAGAAAAAAAATAATGCACTGAACAAAAAAATGCATATAACTTTTCTTGTGGTTGGGATAGAACTTTTTTTTATCAGTTTTCAGGACGGTCATAAAGTCTACTATGCGGCATTTCAGGGTTATCCATTACTTACGGGACACCCTGTATATGTACATTCATGTTCAAATAACAGCTTTAATGGTCACTTATTTAAAAACTCTTTTTAGTAGATGTGATGTTACACCATACAAATAAATCAAAATAATTGAGGTAAAAATTAAAATTGACAAAGATTTAGTTAGATATAAAAAATTAAGTTAATTTTAATATAAAATTTGAAGCGCATTTTTTCAATGTTAAGGTTTGTTGATCTAAATTAAAGTCCTTAAAATTAGAATGGCATTTTTTGTAATGTGATTATTTAAATAATTAATTACACCTGACAAACATACAAAACTATTTTAAAAATGCTGTGTAAACAATAAAATTTCATTCCCATTTACATATTTATACATAAAAGTGTCATTTTAGTTCAAGCGAACATTGAAAAGCTCGTGAAAATCAATAGTTTAAAATAAAGAAAAAATTGAATTTAACTATCATTTTTTTCATTAAATCAAGTTAAGTCAAGGCAATAATTTTAATTTTTTTTGCTTAAAAAGGATATTTTGTATAATGCCCTTTTTCCTTAGAACGCAAAAAGCTATTACACTATCTTTAGCTATTTGTCCGTTTTTTGAAACAACCAAAATGAGGGTGAGGAGAATTGTAGGTTCTTAAATTAATTTTGTTAATTTTTTGCTAGAAACTGCCTTACATTTTTATCTACGCAACAACTTGCCAACCTAAACAGATATACTATCGTACTTATTCATGGACCTATTTAAACCTTGGACCTATCTGCTTCCAAAACGATATATATAGGAAAATATGTTTGCAAATAGGTACATGTGCATAAATTCTCAATTGTTTTCATTTTAACACATTTGTTTCGCACTGCAAAATATTAAAGAAAAAAGTCAGAAACTATTAATAGAAGATTAACGTAAACGGTCAACGGTCAACGCGTTGACTCTTTGATGTAAAAATGACGTCATTTGTAGACCTACAATTAAAAACTACACAATAATTATGTACTACACAATAATATTGTACTAATTTTGTTCATTCTTTCACACCCTAATATGATAAAAATAAAAATAACGTTGGCTTAAATAAATACCTATTATTTTGTCTAATCGTGTGATAGTCAACGTTTCAAGCATTGACGCTGTGAACGTTGACGGTGCGTTGAACACAGAACATCTAGATGTTTTTATGACGTCAGAGAGTCAAAGCATTGACCCTTTAAGTTGATTGTTTAAATCTAGCTTGAGTCATAGCTTAACTCCAATTACGAAACGCCTTAAGTCCTTACAATTCAGCTTAATATACACCAGTAGTTGTAACTAGAGGGTACGAGTTCACCGGTGCACCGGTGCTGCACCGGGTTTCTGATCTATGCTAATCTATGCTAATCACCGGTGCACCGGTGCTGCACCAGGGTTCTGATCTATGCTAATCACCGGCATCTTCTAGCACCATCTGTATTTTTTTTCATTTCAACATTGGTTGTGGGATTGGATTTTCAGTGAAAAATTGGTTGTGGAATATACTTTCATAGTTGGATTTTTTGGATAGCACAACCTTTGTATATGAAAACTAACGTTCTAGACCATGCTTAGCAAACGTTAGAACGTAAAAACGTAAAATTCACGCTCACGTTAGAACGTAAAAACGTAAAATTCATAGTTGGATTTTTTGGATAGCACAACCTTTGTATATGAAAACTATAGTACTCTCATGGGCAGACATTTTTTTGCGCGACCGGACCCCGCGCCGCCGCCGTCGTTGGCGGTAGTATCGGGGACCGAGAGCAGCCAGCAGAATAAGGGAGACAGTTAATTTCATTCTATTTGAATCTATCCTTGTATATGTTTTCATATACTAAGCTTCCACATGAAGGTCGATGAATTTGTTTTTGTAATTTCTTTATATCAATGCATTTTTATATGAAAAACGGCAATGTCTTAATATTGTGTCTAATAAGGGGATGAATGAATTTTTGTATGCTTACATCAGCTGTTTAAGATCTTGTACTGATTTTTGTTTTTATTTACATTCATGACTCTGCTTCTCCCTGTGTACGATCTTTGTATATGAAAAATGGTTGTATTATGTATACGAAACTACGATGCGATTTTTGTGAAGAAGAAACATATTGGGATAGTTATACGTTTGGTTATAGTTATGTATATTTTTGCTGGTGTTTTTTTTTTTGTAGATAAATATCAACTGGTAGGTGATTTTTTCCAGGATGTGGGTTTTATTTTAAATTCAATTTTTAGATATAAAAGATATTGGTAGGTAGGCAGGTAATTTATGAAATTTCATAGGGAATTCCTACTAGTATCTGGACAGTGCGATAATATCCGTACACTTAGCATTTTGTTTGAGATTAGTAGATAGGTAGGTACAGTATTTATAAATACTTACAGGGCCGGACAAAGCATATGTGCAAGATGTGCAAATGCACAGGGCGCAGAATTCTGGGGGCGCATTACCAGGAGCAAGAAAATGTAATCTGATCTTGCAAGCAAATATGTACTACTATTTGCCATTCTTTAACCACAAACATTCTTAAAATAATCTCAAAAAAACATCCATCACAACTGTTCTAAGTTATCTCTTGCGCACTAACTAACATCACTTTCATTGTTGCATTCAATGAAAATTTAACTCAAGATATCGCAGAACTAAAAATCCTACCTACCTCATTTCCAAATATTTCACCCTGTTCGTACAAGAGAAAAAAAGAAAAAATCTCAACACAAAAAAGTTCCATGCAAGAGAAAAAAAGAAAAAATCTCAACACAAAAAATTTCCATGCCACCTCATATGTGCAAGATTTATTTCATGCACACCGAGTCCCAAAATTAACATAGAGAGTATGACAAAGCAAAATACTTATTCATATTGAATCGTATGGGCTAGAACGTGCAGGTTTTGTATCACGCACCGTACCTGAATGTGTCAACAAAAATATATGGAGTGTCTTTGATTTGGATAGTAGAAGGTAGCACAGCAACCTACCTGCTCTCTTTTTTCGGAGACTTTTTTTGTTGTTATCTTTGTAGATGACAACTCACATACAGAGGTACGGTGCGTGCTACAAAACCTGCACGATCTTGCCCATACGCTTAAATATGAATAAGTATTTTGCTTTGTCATACTCTCTATGTTAATTTTGGGACTCGGTGTGCATGAAATAAATCTTGCACATATGAGATGGCATGGAACTTTTTTGTGTTGAGATTTTTTCTCTTGTATGAACAGGGTGAAATATTTGGAAATTAGGTAGGTAGGTTAGGTGTCTTTGCTACAAATGTTCAATGGATGTGCAAGTTTTCTTTTTTGCACACTGAGTATCGAAACTAACATGGGAGATATTTAAAAAAAAACTTATTTATACGGAATCATATGGGTCAGAGCGTGCAGGTTTTCTTATTGTACATGGACACTGTGTAAGAGTTAAGTGCCTGATTAGAGGAGATGAAATTTTTAATAGAATGGAAAAGGAGCATAGAGCTTCAAAAATTAAAGAGGGATGATTCTATGTGGAGTCGAATTGTTCTTGGGCAGGCAGTTTGTTTTTTGTTTTTTGAAAGTTAATGACTGCTGTAACGGCTACTTTTAATGTACATATATCTAGTCTGGTGCAGAATGCAGATTGTTTCAATTTTTTTTTTCGCTTTGTTGGTTAATTAATATTAAATAAATAGCTATCAGTTTTTAATGGAAGTGACGTATTTTGTGACAAGACCGTAATGTGACTGACTCAGTTGATTTTAGACAAGCTTGAATTACATGAAATTTTAATAAGTAAGTTTCAAAGCCAAAGTTATGATAATGGTTCGAATATGAAAGGAAAAGAAGCGGATGTTCAGAATCGAATTCAAACCCTGAAACCAAGAGCATTTTTCGTTCCATGTTGCCCGCATTCCTTAAATTTAGTGGTTAACGATGCTGCTCGGTGCTCATTTTATGCAGTTAAATTTTTCGAAACAATTCAATGTTTGTATAACTTTTTTTCAAGTTCCACAACGAGGTGGGATATTTATAAGAAAAAAATTCCAAGTCATACTTTGAAACCCCCTTCTGAGACTAGATGAGAGAGCAGGTTAGATGCATTGAGGCCTTTAAAAACAAATTAAGAAGAAATATAAGAAGCCCTTATAGAATTAAGAAATCTAGAGGCAAAAAACATTGCAGAATCGTTAGGAAATAAAATTTTTGATTTTACATTTATTTGCTGCCTGCTAAATTGGTTTGATATTTTAGAAAATATAAATTAAACTAGTAAATATTTGCAAAGTCCGTCCGTTAATCTGTCAATTGGCATAACATGTATAGAAAATACAAAAAACAGTTTGATTTTAATGCGTTCCGATGAAAAATTTAATGAGTAGGTATGTTCAATTAACCGAGCGTATTGCTAGTTCCCTAGAAATACCAAATATGTTTCCTGAAGCTTCATCATTGCGATCTCAACGGAGAAAAATACTTTATGCTGATGAATGTCCTGAAACTATATTAGACCCCAAACAAAGATTTAAAGTTGAATTTTTTTTTTAAATACTTGAAAGGTTTGATACGTATAGTATCAATTTTTCATTTTTAAGTAACATAAGCGAATGTTTAAAAAATAAAAATGTACGTGCTGCATGCCTTAATTTGCAGAATGTTTTAACATAAAATAAGTAGTTTTAAAGATTTTGATGGAGAAGAATTGTTTCAAGAGTTAACCGTAATATCCCAGCTTGTTACACCACAAAGCTCAAGTTTAGATGTGTTAAATTTTATTTTTAGTTCAAACCTTGAAGATTTTCCTCCGAATTAAGTAATTGCTCTCCAAATCCTTAATACAATCCCGGTCTCGGTAGCTTCAGGAGAACGTTGTTTTTCTAAACTTAAAATTATTAAACATTATCTTAGGACAACCATGACTCAAGAGAGATTGGTAGGTTTATCTATAATGTCCATTGAAAAGAAATTATTAAATTCTTTAGACTTTGATGATCTCATTTTTGAATTTGCAAAATGTAAGGCCAGAAAAGTAAGTTTCCAAGTTTAAAAGTTTCCCCTCTGCTCATGTCTTCGCTGCGTTTTAGTTTAATGGTTTAGGCCTCCTGGGGATACCTCAATAAAAAAACGCATTGAAAGTCTACCTCCTGGGTAATCTGGGAAAGGTTTATGCTTGTGTATCAGTTTATGTGTAAAAAAAATATAAAAAAGGGGCGCTTTCTACAAATCTTGCACAGGGCGCAAGTTTGGCTGGGGCCGGCCCTGAATACCTATGTATGTAGTTTAAAATAAAAACAAAAATGCATTCTTTATGTGGGTTCAGATAATTTGATTAATTTGATAATTGATATTTGTATCTTTTTATGTTCCAATTCTCCTTTTGTTTTATTATTTTTAATAAATAAATGTAAACAATAAAGCTGGGACCTTAGGCATAAACAAAAAAAAAAATTAGTTTATATTTAGGTATGTAGGTATAGGTAGGTATATGTATGTTGTTTGCTGTTGTAGGTACCTTTAATGCAATTTTGTCAGCTCTTCTATTTTAAGATGTGTGACTCTTAGGAAAATCCAATTGAAAGTTTTTTTAACTTATTAACTATTAGTAAGTATACCTATTTTCGTAAATGTAGTGTCGAAGTAGGTATTTTTGTATTGATTTGAAATTTTCTTTTATACGATTTCGCAGTTTTTTTGTGCCACTTACCAACCAATAATTTTTTAACATTAAACGTAAAATTATATCAATGATAATTACTCATGTTATTTCACAACCTTGGTGTTATAACCTTGTTAAGATGAAGGATTCTTCAGATATTTAAAGTCAATTTATGACTTAATTTCACAATTTAGAAAATCACGGTTTTACTTGCGTCATATAGGCAAGTTTTGCATTCGTAAAAAATGTCGAACTCAAGAATCAAAAATGACATTTCGATGGTAGAGAAGCAGAAAAAAGTGAGTCCACTGATTCCGTCCTGGCCCGTACCTTCACCCCAAGGCATTAGGTTGATTGACCTAAAATTTGGATATTAAGGGTAAGAGCCGATTTGCGTTAAGCGTTCTTAAATTCCCATAGGAAGTTATTGTAATCGGTCCGTTTTCTCGACGTTTCAAGGTCCCTAGAGTCGAAATAAAAGATTTTTAGAGAGATGTCTGTGCGTGCGTGTATACGTATACGTTCGGGAAGTTTTTTTCGTCGTCCATAGCTCAAGAACCAATAGAGATATCGACTTCAAATAAATTGTGTTATACAGATAATAATACAGAAAGATGCAGGAAGGACTCTAAAAAAAATTGAGTGGGTGGTTTTTTTACCAAAGCAATTTAAAAAAAGGTGAAAATTTTGGTTAACCCTAAATATATCATGAACCAATAACGCTAGAGACTTGAATTAAATTTTATATTATATGTATGTATATTGTAACGCGATACAAAACAAGTATAGTTTTTGGAAAAAAAAAATCAAATTAACGGGTTTTTATTAATCAAAAAAACTGAACAAACATATTTGTCACCTCGAATATTTTAGCAATAAAAATATTGTTTTCAACTTTCACTTAAATTTTGAGAAAAATGGAATTGACAGTTTTCTTGCAAAAAATAAAAACATTACTAAAAGTAAAAAATTACTTTCGACTCAAATATCTTTACAAAAATTAAAAAAATATTGGCTTCAAACTAATTTAATCTCACAGTGATTTTTTTTATAAAAGTCCAACAGTCAGTTTTTTCATAAAAAATTAAAATCTACAAAAAATAGTACGCAACATTGGTAAACAATTATGTTCGGTTCTCGAAATCTCGCGAACAATAGAAGATATTGACTTCAAATTAATTTAATTCATCCAATTTGTATTTGTTTATATAAGATCGCACACCAGGATCTTTTTTAATATGAAATGTATGGCTTTTATTTACATATTATATTACATAAATTCTACTTTTTGCTTCATTTTTAACAAATTAATGTGGACAACAAAGCTCGGACCTTATAGAGGGCATAAACAACATATATGTAAATATGGTTTATATTTAAGCAGGCATCTATGTATGTGTTGCTTAAGCCGATAGATTTTTGTATTGCGCCAGAAGAGTACCCCACGTTATTTTGGTACATTTTTTTCAAAATTCGATGTATCCAAAATGGGTCATTAGTTTTTTACGAAACTGTATATTAATTAGTTCAAAATAACTGCATACCAAAAATATATATTTTAACTAAAATTGAAAAATTGTATGTGTACAAAATTAATTTAAAAAGTAAACTGCTCTAAAGATTTTCAAATAAGAATTTTGAAACATTAAGGTTTTTTTTGACAAATCAAATTTTGGAAACAAGCTTTTTTAACAGGTACATTTTTAAATTTAAAAATACAGGAAATATTTTAAATAGTCTTGGTTTGTCAATTGAACTGATTCGTTCTAAAATTGCCTCTACCTTCTACACGAAGAGACATAGACCCCCATTTCGCTAGTCAAAAGTGCACGTACGTATATTTTAAAACAGTAGTAAAACGTTATGTTTATTTCAAATTTATAGAAAAATTATTCCTAAGTTAAAAACTTTGCTTTGGCATACAAAAATTGGATTTGCTAGAATTTACATAGATATATCTTTAGACTGAGACAAAGGCATCAAATTTATGTAAGTACAATTACAAATGCTAATACTTCTCTAAAAATAAAGATCCAAATAAAGTCTTTTACCTTATTAAAAGTAAACATTTGCTTATACCCTTGATCGTTCAAAATTGTTGATAGGAAGGTCCTTCTTTTAATAAATACCTAAATAGGTATATCATAAGAACTTACGTTAAAACTCAAAAACGTAAAATTCGTGTTAAAACGTAATATTCACGTTCACGTTAAAACTGTAAAATTCACGTTCACGTTAAAACGCAAAAACGTAAAATTCGCGTTAAAACATAAAATTCACGTTCATGTTAAAACGTAAAATTCACGTTCACGTTAAAACGCAAAAAACGTAAAATTCACGTTAAACGTAAAATTCACGTTCACGTTAAAACGCAAAAACGTAAAAAAACGTAAAAACGTAAAATTCACGTTCACGTTAAAACGCAAAAACGTAAAATTCGCGTTAAAACGTAAAATTCACGTTCATGTTAAAACGTAAAAACGTAAAATTCACGTTCACGTTAAAACGCAAAAACTTAAAAAAACGTAAAAACGTAAAATTCACGTTAGTAGTAGTAACTAGAGGGTTCTAGGCCACCGGTGCACCGGTGCAGCACCGGTGCAGCACCGGTGCTGGCTAGAGGGTTCTGGATCACCGGTGCACCGGTGCAGCACCGGTGCACCGGTGCTGCACCAGGTTTCTGATCTATGCTAATCACCGGTGCACCGGTGCTGCACCAGGGTTCTGATCTATGCTAATCACCGGTGCACCGGTGCTCGTAAAAACGTAAAATTCACGCTCAAGTTAGAACGTAAAAACGTAAAATTCACGCTCAAGTTAGAACGTAAAAACGTAAAATTCATAGTTGGATTTTTTGGATAGCACAACCTTTGTATATGAAAACTATAGTACTCTCATGGGCAGACATTTTTTTGCGCGACCGGACGCCGCGCCGCCGCCGTCGTTGGCGGTAGTATCGGGGACCGAGAGCAGCCAGCAGAATAAGGGAGACAGTTAATTTCATTCTATTTGAATCTATCCTTGTATATGTTTTCATATACTAAGCTTCCACATGAAGGTCGATGAATTTGTTTTTGTAATTTCTTTATATCAATGCATTTTTATTGAAAAACGGCAATGTCTTAATATTGTGTCTAATAAGGGGATGAATGAAATTTTTGTATGCTTACATCAGCTGTTTAAGATCTTGTACTGATTTTTGTTTTTATTTACATTCATGACTCTGCTTCTCCCTGTGTACGATCTTTGTATATGAAAAATGGTTGTATTATGTATACGAAGCTACGATGCGATTTTTGTGAAGAAGAAACATATTGGGGTAGTTATACGTTTGGTTGTAGTTATGTATATTTTTGCTGGTGTTTTTTTTTTTTTTGTAGATAAATATCAACTGGTAGGTGATTTTTTTTCAGGATGTGGGTTTTATTTTAAATTCAAATTTTAGATATAAAAGATATTGGTAGGTAGGCAGGTAATTTATGAAATTTCATAGGGAATTCCTACTAGTATCTGGACAGTGCGATAATATCCGTACACTTAGCATTTTGTTTGAGATTAGTAGATAGGTAGGTACAGTATTTATAAATACCTATGTATGTAGTTTAAAATAAAAATAAAAACAAAAATGCATTCTTTATGTGGCTTCAGATAATTTGATTAATTTGATAATTGAAATTTGTGTCTTTTTATGTTCCAATTCTCCTTTTGTTTTATCATTTTTAATAAATAAATGTAAACAATAAAGCTGGGACCTTGGGCATAAACAAAAAAAAAAAATTAGTTTATATTTAGGTAGGTATAGGTAGGTATATGTTGTTTGCTGTTGTAGGTACCTTTAATACAATTTTTCAGCTCTTCTATTTTAAGATGTGTGACTCTTAGGAAAATCCAATTGAAAGTTTTTTTTAACTTATTAACTATTAGTAAGTATACCTATTTTCGTAAATGTAGTGTCGAAGTAGGTATTTTTGTATTGATTTGAAATTTTCTTTTATACGATTTCGCAGTTTTTTTTTGTGCCACTTACCAACCAATAATTTTTTAACATTAAACGTAAAATTATATCAATGATAATTACTCATGTTATTTCACAACCTTGGTGTTATAACCTTGTTAAGATGAAGGATTCTTCAGATATTTAAAGTCAATTTATGACTTAATTTCACAATTTAGAAAATCACGGTTTTACTTGCGTCATATAGGCAAGTTTTGCATTCGTAAAAAATGTCGAACTCAAGAATCAAAAATGACATTTCAATGGTAGAGAAGTAGAAAAAAGTGAGTCCACTGATTCCGTCCTGGCCCGTACCTTCACCCCAAGGCATTAGGTTGATTGACCTAAATTTTGGATATTAAAGGTAAGAGCCGATTTGCGTTAAGCGTTCTTAAATTCCCATAGGAAGTTATTGTAATCCGTCCGTTTTCTCGACGTTTCAAGGTCCCTAGAGTCGAAATAAAAGATCTTTAGAGAGATGTCTGTGCGTGCGTGTGTACGTATACGTTCGGGGAGTTTTTTTCGTCGTCCATAGCTCAAGAACCAATAGAGATATCGACTTCAAATAAATTTTGTTATACAGATAATAATACAGAAAGATGCAGAAAGGACTCTAAAAAAATTGAGTGGGTGGTTTTTTTACCAAAGCAATTTAAAAAAAGGTGAAAACTTTGGTTAACCCTAAATATATCACGAACCAATAACGCTAGAGACTTGAATTAAATTTTATATTATATGTATATTGTAACACGATACAAAACTAGTATAGTTTTTGGAAAAAAAATCAAATTAACGAGTTTTTATAAATCAAAAAAACTGAACAAACATATTTGTCACCTCGAATATTTTAGCAATAAAAATATTGTTTTCAACTTTCACTTAAATTTTGAGAAAAATCGAATTGACAGTTTTCTTGCAATAAATAAAAACATTACTAAAAGTAAAAAATTACTTTCGACTCAAATATCTTTACAAAAATTAAAAAAATATTGGCTTCAAACTAATTTAATCTCACAGTGATTTTTTTATAAAAGTCCAACAGTCAGTTTTTTCATAAAAAATTAAAATCTACAACAAATAGTACGCAACATTTGTAAACAATTATGTTCGGTTCTCGAAATCTCGCGAACAATAGAAGATATTGACTTCAAATTAATTTAATTCATCCAATTTGTATTTGTTTATATAAGATCGCACACCAGGATCTTTTTTAATATGAAATGTATGACTTTTATTTACATACGTATATTACATAAATTCTACTTTTTGCTTCATTTTTAACAAATTAATGTGGACAACAAAGCTCGGACCTTATAGAGGGCATAAGCAACATATATGTAAATATGGTTTATATTTAAGCAGGCATCTATGTGTTGCTTAAGCCGATAGATTTTTGTATTGCTCCAGAAGGGTACCCCACGTAGTAGGAATAGGTGCACTAGTGGAGCGACCGTTACAAAGTTGAGAATTTGAATATTTGAAATTTGAAAAAAGGTCAATGTAAGAGATGGGATCGTGTCTTGTATAAATAAATGAATAGGTGCAGTAGTGGAGCGAGCGTTACACAGTTGATAATTTGAATATTTGAAATTTGAAAAAAGGTCAATGTAAGAGATGGGATCGTGTCTTGTATAAATAATTCAAGAAAAGCGGAAAGGGTCAAGATACAGGTAAGGAGCGAGCGTTACACCGTTGAGAATTTGAATATTTGAAATTTGAGAAAAGGTCAATGTAAGAGATGGGATCGTGTCTTGTATAAATAAATGAATAGGTGCAGTAGTGGAGCGAGCGTTACACAGTTGAGAATTTGAATATTTGAAATTTGAAAAAAGGTCAATGTAAGAGATGGAATCGTGTCTTGTATAAATAAATGATTTTATATGTAAGTCACAAAACCCAATGTACGATGTTGTTTATGGTTGTTTGTAACGATGCGACACACGGTGTCGTCTTTTGATAGGTATTGCATTGATGTACCTAAATAAGAATATTCTTATTGACGGATAAACCAACAGAGGATTCTGAATATAAAACTGCTATGTTAGATTTGTTTAAGAAAGGAAAATGGAAAGGGTCAAGATACAGGTAAAGGAATGTTTGATTGTTTGTAAAAAAGGGGCAAATTATGATGACGATTGAAAGTGGTTTCTAGTAAATTTTATTGTTGACGATGTGAGTCACGAGACCTAATTAACGAAATAATTTATGACTGCAAAGGATCGACGTCGCCTCCTATTTGATAGGTATTGTATTGTATTGATGAACAAAATAATCAAATATTGATATCTACGGATAAATCAACAGAGGATTCTGAATACTAGATTGGTAGTGGAATGCTATATTTGTTTGAGGGGAAAAGTCAGGTCAAATAAATGCACTGAGTGCCAGGAGTGGTAATTCTTCGATTTTTTTAAGTTTCTTATTAGGGGAAATGACCAAAATATTCGTCAGTCCATACTATAAAAGCAATAGTTGCCTGAGTTTTTGATTCAGTTTTAGTTATTCAGTGAAAACGCACATTCAATATGTCAAACTTTTTAAAAAAAATGAAATCTGCAGTGAGTGTACGCAAGGAGGAGCCGACAAGTTCAACCAGGAAACCACTTCTCTCTCTATCTAAATTGGTTCAGAAGAGGAAGTTTCCCATTACTTCTGCCAAAAGGATAGCAACCAAGTTTGGCCAACAAATTTTGGTCGAGTTAGACGAATATGTGGTATGCTTAAATTGTTCTTACTATTTTCTTTAAAAAATTATAATAAACTTTTATTTTTAGGTATTCCTACCAAAAAGTTGTAATGCCCAAATGGAAGAGGAGGACATCAAGGAGCTACACACGCTCTGTCTGGAAGTCGTGGAGCCTTTCGATCGCTCCTTTGTGATCGATTTCCACGAGAAGGATCAACCAGCACAGGTGCAACAAACTTATCAACATCAGTTGCATCAACAACAACAGCAACACCAACAGCAGGAGCAACACAAACAGCAGGAACAACAACATCTACAAGGAATACAAGAACAACATCAACAGCAGCAACATGAACAGCAGCAACATGAACAACAGCAACATCAACAAGAACAGCAACAACACCAACAGAAGCTCCGAAGAGGGAGGAAGCAAAAAAATGAAATTTTAATTGAAGAGGTAGAACATATTTTGCCTACACTCTTCCTAAATACACAAAATGAATTACTTAATTCACAAAAACACTATTTTAAATAAAATAAAAATTTTAAAAAAAATTAATTTTTTCCTGTGTTGTTATTTTTAATTTCAGCGAATTCAAGTTTTGGCAGATATTAACACAAAAATTAAACGGTTCAACTTAAATGGCCGGAAAATAGATTTTAAAATCAACCCTATTCCAAGGCATGAAGAACCAACTTCATGGATAAGAAAGGCCATTGAAGACATGGTACGATTTGCCGTGGAAGGTCTAAAGGAATCCGACAAGGTGGGGATAACATTTTCGGGAAAAAGTTTTTCTCATGAGCGAGGTAGTGGATGGATTAATTACAAAACCTGTTCAGAGCTCAACATGGATGATGTTTGGGAGATGATTTCCAAAATATTCCAGAGTAATTCTGATGGCCTAAGCACTGATGATTTTACTTTATCCATAACATCAGTTGAAATGCCAGCTGGAGAAGGAAGAAAACATACCTCCATGTTCAATTCGTTTAACGAAGAATGTGCCAATCGCAGAGGAATTATTTGTGTAAAAAACACAGATAAATTATGCTTGCCTCGAGCTCTGGTGGTAGCAAAGGCATACACGGACAAGGAATACAATTTTGATAGTATACGAAAAGATATAGGCAATATCCAAACTGAGAGAGCGCTGAAACTTCTGAACGATACTGGAATCCAAATACCACCAGGAGGTTGTGGAATTGATGAGTTGAAATTATTTCAAACTCATTTAAGAAACTATAAAATTACTGTTTACGAGCACAGAACAAAAGGCCGTAAATTAATTTACGAAGGAGTTTCAAATGACAGAAACGATAAAAAAATATATTTATTATATTATAATAATCATTTTAATGTCATTAAATCTTTAACTGCCGCATTTTGCTGTTCTTTCTACTGTGAAATTTGCCATGTACCTTACAATACAAAGAGTAAACATTATGGATGTCTTGCATTTTGTTCGCAATGTCAGAGTTCTCCAATATGTAAGGAAACTCAGAAACAAATTTTATGCCCCGACTGTAATCGAAATTTTAAAGGAACAGGATGCTATGACAACCACAAAACGAGCGGCTCGTCAGGAAAACAGTCTATCTGTGAGCAAATAAAAAGATGTCTTGGTTGTTTAAAATCCTATGGAGGAAGTCGACAACATATTTGTGGAGAGTTCTTTTGCAAGAACTGTAAAGTACATGTTCCTGAAGACCATAAGTGTTTTATTATACCTAATACGAGAAAACCTGATTTGAAAAATGTCTTGTATGTATTTTATGATCTAGAAAGTCGCCAAGAAAAAAGTAATTGGAGAAAAAATTTGGAATGACGGAGATGAAGCAACAACAACAAACAAAGCTTTTATAACAAAACATGAACCAAATTTATGCGTCTTTCAAAACAAATGTAGTCATTGCGTGGAGCATCCTGATTTGCATTTCTGTAAATATTGTAAATTGTCATTGAACGTTCTACAAGGAGAAGACGTTGTACCTAAATTTGTTCAATATATACTTGAAATTCGAAAAAAATTTAAAAATGTGGTTGTGATTGCCCACAATGGTCAAGCCTATGACCATCAGTTTATTTTAAACCATGTCTTAGAGAAAACAGTACTAAGCCCTGAATTGATTATGCGAGGAACAAAGATAATATTGATGTTAATAGGAAATGTAAAATTTATCGACTCAATAAACTACTTTCCTATGGCCTTATCAAAGCTCCCAAAGGCATTCGACTTGCCACCTGTTTTAAAGAAAGGTTACTTTCCATACCTCTTCAACACTATTGAAAATGAAGAATACAAAGGAACATTGCCAGCAATAGAATATTACAATGCTAATTCTATGAGGTCGGAAGAGCGTAATACTTTCTTAAAATGGCATTCAGAACATCAAAATGATACTTTTGAAATGAAGCAAGAACTTATAGAATACTGCAAGAGTGATGTCAAAATTTTGACGGGGGCTTGCTTGCAATTTAGAAAATTATTTCTTACCCAATGTAACGTTGAACCATTTTTAGAATCGGTAACGATTGCTTCAGCTTGCAATCTTTTATATAGACGTAACTTTCTTAAGCCAAACACCATCGGGTTAATACCTAAAAAAGGATACAGATGCATTGACAACCAGTCAACAGAAGCTATCAAGTGGATGATTTGGGAAGAACAGCAAAGGAACATAACTATCCAACATTCGTATAGAGGCAAAGAGGTAGTTATACACGGTGTAAAAGTTGATGGTTTTTGTCAAGAAACCAACCAAATTTTTAAGTACCACGGATGCTATTACCATGGCCACCCTCTCTGCTTGAAGCATAGACGGGATGATCCTCTGCACGAAAACGAGAATGACACGTTGAACCGAAGGTATGAGACAACAAAAGCGAGGACAGAAAGACTGAGGGATTTCGGTTACGAGGTAATTGAAATGTGGTCTTGTGTGTTTCGGAAGAATCTCAAGTCGTTTAAAAAAGAAGACAGAGATTTCTTAAACTCCCACCAACTTATTCAAAGTTCCCCTCTAAATCCTCGCGATGCTTTTTATGGCGGTCGAACCGGAAATGTCGTCGATTTCTATAAATGCAAAAAAGGGGAAAAGATAAAGTACATTGATATATGCTCTCTTTACCCGTGGGTGTGTAAGAATGGAAAATTCCCCACTGGACATCCTAAGATCCACATCACTAGTGATGCAGCCTGCTCAACTACGTCGAATTTGGAAGGAATGAATGGGCTCGTAAAATGTAAAATTTTACCTCCAGAAAACCTGTTGCATCCGGTATTACCAATGAAACAAAATGACAAGCTCATGTTTTCATTGTGTAGAAGTTGCAGTGATGAAAAAAACAATGAACAATTGTGTGCTCATACTGATGAGCAAAGAGCATTGGTAGGGACTTGGGTAATTGACGAGGTTAATAAAGCAGTGGAAAAAGGATACATCATACTCAATATATTTGAAATATGGGAATATAATGTAGTCCAGTATAACCCGGATAAAAATTTAGATGATGGGCTGTTCACATCTATGATGAATAAGTTTCTAAAAATAAAACAAGAAGCATCTGGCTGGCCAAGTGAGTGTTCGTCTCAGCAAAAAAAGGAAAAATATGTTTCTGATTTTCTTCAAAAAGAAAATATTCAGCTGGAATTTTCAGAGATATGTAATAATCCAGGAAAGAGATCACTTGCAAAACTGATACTAAATTCGTTTTGGGGAAAGCTTGGACAACGCGAAAATCAACTTCAAACTATCGTTGTGAACAACCCTTCAACTTTCTTTCATTTGCTAACGCATCCATCTATTGAAGTGCTTCACATTCTTCCTGTAAATGAAGAAAACGTCGTCGTTAACTTCGAGATGAAAGAAGAAGCTATCGACTCTTTATCCACAGTAAATGTCTGTGTTGCTGCTTACACAACAACTTTAGCTCGGCTTAAACTTTATAACTACCTGGAGAGCTTAGGAGAAAGAGTTTTGTATTACGATACTGATTCGGTTATTTACATAAGTCGTGAAGGAGAATTCGAACCTCCTACTGGACAATTCATCGGTGATATGACAGACGAATTGGAAACTTATGGAGTTGGAAGCTATATCACAGAATTCGTTAGTGGAGGACCTAAGAATTATTCGTATAAAGTGTTTAGTGCAAAAGACAATATGGAATACGTTGTCTGCAAAGTGAAAGGGATTTTTCTTAATTATGCAGCATCTCAACAAATTAATTTTGACTCAATTAAAGAATCTGTACTAAATTCATCTTCTTCAGGCAGTGAAAAAATTTTAATAAAATCAGAAAACATTCGACGAACGAAAGACCATCAGGTGATAACCATTCCAGAAATAAAAACCTACAGCGTTAAATCTGAAAAACGTCGTTTTCTTGAAGACCATAGTTCGCTACCATATGGATTTAAAAGACAACGATACAAGCCTGCTTAAAAATATATAGAAAAACAAACAAACTAATTATGTCAAACATTGTAAAAATTATAATAAAATGTAAAAATGTATTAAAAACTTGTGCTGAAAAATTAACTAATCAAAAAAAATGTATGTTGTTTTTATTTCATAAAAATTTTCGAAGCTCGATAGATCAATAACAAAAAAAATATCAAAACAACTAGCGCAACGGAAGCAGCCCCAATGAGAACCTGAATTAACGTATAAAGAAAAACAAACAAAATACTGTTTAAATTTATTTATTTTATTTAAACATGTTTACATTTTTCATTTCTGAATTCAAACAATTCTATTGACTACTTGATCAAGTGGATTATATTAAATGATACGATCATGGAGCATAAGACAGTAAGCTGATGTGTTTGCTGGTATATTTTTCGATGTTCTCATCTCCAAGCGTATGTCGACAGGTCCTGTTTTTAAGGTTTCGTTTTGATGTCTGCAGTCTATAACAAAAATTGGGGAACGCGATTTAAATAGCTCCCAGGAAAGTAATGGTTCGGTGTTAGATTTATTATAGTATGTTTTCTGAAAATCGGTATACATTCTGTACAACAAACTATATCTGTTTCTTTCAAAAGATATATTTAGGTCTTCATGCGGGTAGACATCGGAGTTTAGATAAACTTTTAAGTCTGTTAGATCACAATGATCAAAAAATGTAGGGTCAGCAGATAATTTTTTATTTTTTCCAGTTTGTAGAGCAAGGATAATGTAACGAGGTTTCTCTATTTGTGTTGTTGTCTTCACGTTCCAGATATGATGGGTAGAAGTTGATAGCGTGGGGTATTCATAAAGATCCCAGTTTCGAAAAGCAATTTTCATAAAACTATTTTTGTTTATAGATTTGTATAGAGTTAATTTCATAGCATCTGATAAAGTCACATGCGGTATTTTCCATTGAACCTTGTGAAGTTTTATTTGAACATTTTCATCTGTTGGGGATATAAGTGCATTTTCATCAATTCTAGCCCGTGTAATAATTAGATCATGTCGGGCATTTGGGATAATTTTTTTATAATCTTCGGCGAACCCCAAAAGTCTGTTCAGTGGAATACAATAATTAAAATGTAGTGGTTTCAAATTAATAGCTGAGTCGGGGGACCAAGATGCATTCAGTAGCATATCACTTTCATTTTTGGATAAAGATAAATAATTTTTAATCGTTGATGTTATTCCAACATTTCGATTACAGTCAATTTCTTTGCCATTCAGTTCATATCGTATTTCATCAAAGAGAAAAGCCATTGCATTATTTACAAGTTTTGTAGTGAGTATCTCTTTTCCATCTGCTTTTGAAATTGTTCCTTCAACATACAAAAAACTTTCTGAAGGAAGAACATTAAGATTTTGATGTTGTATAGAAATCTGAATGATGTCATTGCGATCAAAATTGTTTTGATACGGTGAATAAGTATGATATTCGTATTTAGAAATACTTTCATTAATCTCCGGTTCTTGAAAAATGTTTAGCATATTTATCTTTTTTTTTTGTTTTGTTTTTAATGTTTTAATGTGTATCCTAATGATAATACAAAGTCCCGATTATCTTTAGTAAGAAGAGTAGTATAAATAGGTAACTCCTGCGTCATGATGGCATGCATGCATGCATGCATGCATGCATGCATGCATGCCTACTGGTATGATTTCCATACAAATGCATGCATTCCTTTGACCCAGTTGTTACATAGGTTTTTTTCGTACTAAATGTTGCATATTTGACGTAAAAGCATTGCATACTTTGCCCCTGAACTAGGTTTTTGTACTAAAATAGCATATTTGTTGCTTAAGCATTGCATACTTTAGCACTGAACCACTGAATGAGTGCGGTTTTAGGTTCTGGTTTTTGGTTGTGGGTTCTAACGTATGCTTAGCCAAAACATTGAATACCGAACATTGTTTTTTTTTTGGGTTTTGGTATATGAGTGCGAACGAAACCAAGACACTTAATCTAGTAAGAACAAAGCAAGTTAGTTGGATATTTATGTCCATTGTTTTCCATACAAATTTCTTCCCTATGATGAGCGAATAAAGTCAGCCTTAGTAAAAAAGAAGTGAAACAGTTTGTTTTTTTGTATGTTTGAATTTATTTTTTCAATAGTACCAATAAAATAGAGTCTAATACATTTTTTTGTTTTTGTCAAGTTAAATAAGTAACATCATTTTTTTGTTTTTTTTTTTTTTTTTTTAAATAAATAAGTGAATTACATTTTTATTACGAAATTAAATACAAAATTAAAAATTAAATACACATACAAATTTTACAGTTTTTTTGAAATTTTTTATTAAAGGACAATTACAATCATATATTATTATTATAAAAATAAAACAAATTTCTTCCCTATGATGAATGAATAAAGTCAGCCTTAGTAAAAAAGAAGTGAAACAGTTTGTTTTTTTTGTATGTTTGAATTTATTTTTTCAATAGTACCAATAAAATAGAGTCTAATACATTTTTTTTTTTGTTTTTTTTTGACAAGTTAAATAAGTAACATCTTTTTTGTTTTGTTTCAAATAAATAAGTGAATTACATTTTTATTACGAAATTAAATACAAAATTAAAAATTAAATACATATACAAATTTTACAGTTTTTTGAAATTTTTTTTTATTAAAGGACAATTACAATCATATATTATTATTATTAAATAAATAACTAAATTGAATTTTTATTTTTTCAAAACAAATTAAATAGGTGCATCATTATTACTAAAATAAATACAAAATTAAAAATTAAATGCATATACAAATTTTACAGGATTTTTTTCATAGTAAGGGATCATTGTCATTGGGAATATTTTTATGTCCCCAGGCAAGCGTGCTGATGTTATCTGCACATATATATCTTTTTGTGTCCTTAAAACTTAATGCAAGTTTGTTAAGGTTTTCAGTATAAATAGTATGTAACTTGCTTCTAAAAGTTAGCATACTTTCATACTTGTCAACCTTATCAAACAGACACCTCTTGTAATCCTCTATTCTTAGTCGCTTTGTCACAGATCTTTTGACTCCTTTCGCTTTTTGGACGGATTTAGAATTTTGTACAGTAAACGAGTACATTTTCGCTCTTAAGCCAACAAATTCCAACATTTTATTGCCACAGGTTTCGTCTTTGAACATACCTAAGACTTTTTTATTTAACCTGGGAATATTATGCTGGTTGTTGGGATGAAAGTCAGATGTATCGAATCTTTCTGGTATATCATCCAAAATATCTGAATAAAAATCTTCGGAATTAATGGTGTAGATAAATGAATCTGTGTCCATATAATTCAGAAGTACATTTTCATTATATTTTGGCTTGATATAGTCGTAGTGGAAATCGTACATGAGAAACTTTGACAACTCAAGAACGACAAATCCTAAGTATATTGGTTTGTTTAGAGTTATGTTGCACTTTTTCAATTGTACAGCTAGTAATGGGTTGATATTATCATCTTCATCATTTTCATTGACAAACTGCAATGAACTGTGAAAATTTGGTTTAGCTATTAATGCTCTAGCACCCAATGATTTCCTCCTGTTTTCCCACCGTGTCACAATTCGAACATCAGTTCGTTTCTCAACATTTTCCATCGTTTTACCATAAATACAAAGATTCATGTGCTTGTAAAACTTTTTTTGGCATTCATTTTTGCTTTGTTGCCTTTTAATCGTGTTGATGGAAATGTATTTTTCAAGCCAATTTGACTGTTTGAATTTCATGACACGGTGGACTTTCTTTAAAATCAAACCATGTTTCAGGGATTGTTTCAACGTTTCAATATGAATAACATAATTGAGTTTGGGAAGGAAGCTAGCCACCAACTTTTTTGATTTAGAACCCGGTGTAGATATGTTTTCCGCACAAAATGGTAAATCATTATGAAGATCATGTAGAGTATCAGGATACTCTAAATCAACTTCCAAAACATAACCCACATCCGAAACAATGAGATTATTTATAAAATCTATTGAAAAATTAAGAGGTTCCTCCCATTCAAAACCTCCACAAGGTAGTTTTTGTGACATTGCCCAGCCATATAAATTATTGGCGTCTAAATATATCAAATAAGTAGACGGCTTTTGAGAATCATAGGTTTCAATGAATTTATTATTCGCTTTAGAATACCTATGACTGCATTGTGTCAGTCCCCCTCTTATACCTTTTTGGAAGAAGTTGTACTTCTCAATATCGGTTAAGAGCTCCAATTCTACCTTGGTAATCTTTAACATTGCATCCCAGGATAAACCAGGAGCAGTGTAATAGTGAGAAGGATCCAGTTGATATGCATGCATGCAAACTTTTCTGAAGTTCTCGAAAATGTCTGCTAGCAGTACAACATCACTTTTAAGATAAATTTTTAAATAATCTTCCATTGTTTTGCAATGAAAATGGGTCCAAACGTCAAGTGCCAACTGATAATCCTCCACAGAGCATTCTTCATTAGTTAATTTATTGAAAAACTTTGCTCTCTGAGGAAGGCATGTCACATTTAGTGTATGCCATGAATCAATATACTCATAAGGAAAAACTCCTTTTCTCTTCACAAGGTCTAAACTTTGCGGTGTTTGAAAACACTTGCTTGTGATTATGTAATCACTTGGCAAAAGATTTTGAGTTAAACTATCAATACTTTCGCTCAAAAAGCGAAAAGAGTCTAAAAACCTAAGTTCAATGGTATTTTTCTCATCTATAGCAATACGCTTTGAAATAGAGACATATTTCTCTTTATTCAAAGCTATTACTTTTATTTCACCATCGATTTCTCGAAGTGATTTAAAAAATAGATGTGAATCATAACCAGATAGGTTATGCAAAAAAATAGGGAAATACCTAGGTAGCCTAAATTTAAGATTGCACTCATTATGTGCTGCACCACGATAATTACCCGTTAAGTGGCAATGATCCCTCACTTTTCGTTCTCCAGCGTTGATTCTCTTTCTGCATATCACACATATCACTGCTAGGCTGAAGTATCTTCTCTGGTCTTCGGTTAGGGGCTTCATTGGAGTCACCGTTTTGATATGCTTGTGAAACTTGTCCACAGTGTCCTTAACCAAATTTCTAACAAATTCGCTGGCACAATTTTCACCTGTACAATAAAAATAAAAAATAAGAAAATTAGTAAAAAAATAAATAAAAAAAAAAAAAAAATAAATATATAAAAACAAAAATAAACATTGAGTGTTATTTACCTACGAATGTCCGCATCAAATCTTCACTTTCATCAAAATCGCATTTCATGTAATATGAAAATGCACACGGCACATGCTCCTGCATGATGGTAGTAGATGATTTTGCAGGATCTGGAAGGCACGTATCACTAGGCTTCAATATGCACTCAAAATCCGCATATGTAACAAAAGGAACCTTCATTTGCTTTTCGTAACTTTTGTATTTGATGATGTTGCTGTCCTCAGCAGGCATTGTGGTGACAATTTTTTTGCACTCTTGGGTATGGATTGCAAAAGATGATTCGCTGTAAAAATGCTGCAAACAACTATTGCAGAACAATAACTCCCTCCTCGAACTATCCAGAACTTCACTTCTTATGAGTTTGCTCATATTTTTAACCCATGCATAATGTGAATTGTCTCCATTTGTTAATAAGAGAAGATTAACATGTTTATTTGATTTGATTTGATTTGATTTATTGAGTACGTTAAAATCCTAACGTTACAGGTAATTATAAATATAAATAACTATAACAATAAAAAAACAATTAAATTTCTAATTTGCATAATTAACGAAAAATCTAATTTTAAACTGTTTTGATTTAATATTTACGTTGACAGAGTCAATTAAGTTATAATGTTTATTAAAAATATTAATTAACTGATTAATCGGACTGTTAGACCCATAGTTCGATCTGCTAAAACTGGGACGTATTGGCAAACTAGTTCTTAACCCAACACGGGCCGCGTTAAAGTTCAAACGACCCAAAACTGAGAAGGAGGAAATAGATCCATTCATTAATCCAACGATGAAGCAAAGCTGTAAAAACTCTCTATGAGCAGAAAGGGATGGGATATTCAAGAGAATTAGGTTCTGAGGGTAGGAAGGCCATTCAATTAAATTTGACCGAGGAAGAAATCGAAGGTAAAACTTTATGAATTTCTTTTGGACACTTTCAATTCTATTTGTGTGAACATTGTAATAAGGGGCCCATATAACACAGCCATATTCTAATACAGATCTGGAAAACGAAAAAAATAGACATTTAATTACGAAGGGATCACGGAACTCACTTCCAAAACGTTTAATAAAACCGAGTGATCTATTAGCTTTTTTGATTATTGAATCGTAGTGATCAGTAAATGATAACTTTGAATCTAGAATTATACCCAGATCAGAAAAGCTGGATTGGACGTGTAAACTAGAGGAGTTTAACATATAATCAAAAACAATGAAATCATGCTTGCGTGTGAAACGCATTGTCTTGCATTTGTCAACATTTAAAAATAAACGATTGTTGTTGCACCATTCCCAAAAACATAGTAGGTCATTTTGAAGAAGATTACAATCATTCAATGAATTTATTTTCCGAAATATTTTAACATCGTCAGCGTACATTAATGAAGAAGAGTTTTTTAAAAAAGATGGAAGGTCATTTATGAATAAGACAAATAATAGTGGTCCCAAATGACTACCTTGAGGTACACCGGAGTTAACTACAAACTTATTTGAGTGATTATGTCTGAAAATTACACTATAATGTCTATCACTGAGGTAAGAAGACAACCAATTGATAAAAGAATCATTTAGTCCAAATCTTGACAGTTTATTTAGAAGAATACTATGATTAAGCTTGTCAAATGCCTTGCTAAAATCGGTAAAAATGCAATCAACTTGCAGATTTTTTTCAAAAGCGTCAAAACAGAACGTTGTGAATTCTAATAAATTAGTGACAGTTGATTTCTTTTTAACAAACCCGTGCTGATTTTCACTAATGATAGAAGAACAATTAAAAGATAAGACATCACAAACTAACAATTCGAACAATTTAGGAATAACAGAGAGTTTGGCTATGGGGCGGTAGTTAGTAACTAAGTGACTAGGACCTTTTTTATGAATAGGTTTAAGAAAAGCATATTTCCATAGATCAGGAAATGTAGAGTACTTAATTGAGTGGTTAAAAAGAATAAATAGTGGGTAAGATAAATGATTTGCACATTTTTTTAACATGAATGACGGTAAACCATCAGGGCCAGAACTTAGACTGTCGTCAAGTTTTAAAATTTGTTCACGAATTGTAGATTCAGTAATCGAAAAATTTATTAGTCCTAAGTGGGCATATTGTTGAGATGTCAGAGGGGATCGAGGGTCAGATGGGAGAGTTTCCTCAAAGGACTTCATAAAAAACTCCGCAAACATGTTGGATATAACTTTAGGATCTTGGCTAGAAAATTTATCAAACACCATACATATTGGGTAGCCATCAGTTTTTCTTTTAATATCAACAAAATTCCAGAATTTTTTAGGATTTATTTTAAAATCATTTCCAGTTTTGGTTAGGAATTCATTGTAAAGATAGTTGGAATAGTTGATAAATTCGTTTTTAAAATCAATATAATTTAGTAGGTCGCTATCAGTTTTAGTTTGATTGAACCTTAACCACGCCTTATTTCTTTTGTTTTTCAAAGATTTCAAATGCCGATCGAACCATGGGGGATGGTTATCTTTAGTTTTAACATGACGTAAAGGGATGGTTTCTAAAAAGCAGTCAAATATTATTTTATAAAACTTAAATAACTTATTATCTAGGTTTGAACCACTAAGCAAAGTATCCCAATCAATGAGACTTAATAGATTAAACAATTCATCAAAGTTACATTTTCTAAAATTGAATTCAACAAGATTACAAGCATTCGAAAAGTTACAAACATTCAAGTTCAAAAATATCGATAAAGCAGGATGATGACGATCTTCGATGACAAGTTTTACATCACTATGTGTAACAGCAGCGTCCGTGTTTAAAGACTCGGAAGAGTATACAAGGTCCAGTATTTTATTGTTATTGTTTGGAACTCCATTAATTTGATTTAAACAAAGGGCAGCCATCAAATCTATGAGGGAGATTTCTTTGGACGACGACAGATTAATAGGCAAAAATTCGCCGCTATCATTAGAATTAATCCAGTTTAGATCACTTAGATTGAAATCGCCAACTATGATTATTTCATCGTTAGGGTCAATGTTTTCAGTTATGCCATCCAGGCAGTCGTAAAGTTGATCATATACATCACTGTTGGAGCAAGGCGGAATGTAAGTAGCCACTACGTAGAGGAAACCATTAGGCATTTTTATCTTTATGCACAATATTTCCAGCAAGGATTGTCGGAAGTCATCGACGAGAGAGCACATTAACGAATTTTGTACGGCTATAATAATTCCTCCGCCAACCACGGTTGAATCATAGTTACAATGACGATCACGTCGGTAGATTTGGTAGTTGCTATCAAAAAGTTCAGAATTAGCTATTGATGAACATAGCCACGTCTCTGTTAAAACAATTACATCGTGAGGGAGGTTGGTTAAGTTCGTATAGACTATATTGGTTTTGGTCCGTAAGCCGTTAACGTTTTGATAGTAAATTAATACATGCTGCTGGGTTTTAGCGTTGTCAGTTACTGTCGAAAATGGTGTGGTTGTATCTTTGAGTTCCTGTTCACAAATTCATGTACGATTACACCATTAGGCCAAAATGATGGAGAATTCAGTAAATGGAAAATCGAGTCCGGACATCTTATTTTAAATGATGCATACTTGGAATAGTTCCTTTGAAGCATTTTCTCCACAGTGATTAATTCTAGTTTACCAATTTTCTGAATTAAATACGTTTTAATATCTAAAGCATTTGTAGATGGTGCAAGTTTAGAAATAAAAATTTGTTTTTGACCTTCAACAACTTTAAGTCCATGTACAATAGGAGATTCGTATCTATTATCTTCGATTGCAGGTTGCTCTACTGCAGGTGGCCCTACTGCAGGTCGCTCTATTGCAGGTCGCTCTACTACAGGTAATTCAAATGGTTGACTCGAGGAGTTTGGTAAGGAAGTTTGAACTGATGCAGAAGGAGAACTTGCAGTAATAGTTTCAGTAATAGTTTCGGAGGAAGAAATTGTTCTTAATTCTTGTGTTGTTATGGAGACCGGATTAGTTGGAACATATGATTCAAATACAGATAAACTTTGTTTCTTAGTGAAAGGATTCAGTTGACCAATATCTGTGTCCTTATCCATTTCGTCACTTTTCCGTTTTGTAGATGAGGAAGAACTTTGCTCAGAGTTAGCATTAGAATTTTTTAACTTACTTCTTGTAAGTCGGCCTTGATGTGGAGGTTGCGATGCTAGGTTTTCAATTTTGTCTGAAAGGTACAGTAGTTGTTTGTGCATGTATTCTAAACGGTTGGTGTTTTCAATGACATTTCGAGCAATATTAGTGTATGCGAAAGGATCGCACTCGTCACAGAAATAATAGAAAGATCTATTTTTGGCAAATAATTTTATAGAGCTATGTGGAGCATCAATGCATTTCACGTGAAAAATTTTCCGACATATTCCATTGCAAATAATAGAATCAATTCCATAATCAGCAATTTCGTTACATAAAGAACAATTTGCCATGTTGTAAACGATTATTTTGGGATTTTGATTTTTGGCACAAATTTAAAATATTGTTTGCTACTGTACAGTATGGAGATATTGTAGTTAAAGGTTTGTGTATTTGCTTGCGTTATTAAATTCACAAACCGAATAATGTCGATGTTAAAGTGGTGAGTAAATATATTCTCGTAGTTGTAGTTCTGGCCGTAAGATGTCAGTATATATGAAAGTTGTTAAAGTGAGTAATAATAATCCCCTCGGTTGTGGTGAATAAAATATGTAAATAAAGAATAAACACCAAAAGAATATAAGGTGAAGTACCAAAAAGGGTTTGCTTGGCAGAACACTACTAAAAATGACTCACCCAGAAGGTAAGACTGAAAGCAAGTTGTCTCGTATATAGGTACGTGATGTCACTGATTGCTGTTCAGTCGATAAATATACAGGTTGATGCTGATGATATAGAGTTGGAATTTGTAGCTAAGTTTCACAAGCACTCGATTTTTGCAACATGTATGGAGATGAAAGCAAAATTTTTGGATTCAATGTAGTATCAACTTGGCTTCATTAGCAGAACATATACTAAAGATTTCGAATATTAATTATAGTTTGGTTTAAGAATAATCACGAAATATAAATTATTTATTTGTATTTTTTCTTTTCGGCTTCTCTACATAAAACATCCTACTTCGATGAACAATTTTCGTCGCCTTCATTATTTATTCATTTATTCTTCTCATCTCTCGTCAGGTAATACGGTCCTTCTATATATGGTTCCGTTCCATTTTCTCCATCGGAATATCCAAAAACATTAATGCTTATAATGTTCTTGTCTTCAAATTTCTTTAATTCAGGAAGTTCTAAGGGAAAACTTAGCCCTGTGAAGTCCAGTATTATATCGTCGAGGGCAATTATATCACTGGAAATGTCAGTAACCTGATAGTATGATTGGGGACGTTTACTATTTTCAACAGGTCTATGTACTGCTGATATAATTGCCCACTTAAAACAATAAACATCATTGTTTTGCACGTTTATAACTGCTTTTTTGTTTGCTATAAACGAAGGCAGTGCTATATACCTTGATCCTTTCAGTGGCTGGTACTTATTTATATTAAGCTCTATTGACTTAATTTGGATGAGAGACCATCCACTGTTTTTCTCCTGAAACTCTTCAATTTTTTTCAATACTATATCCTTCATTTCCTTAAGCAAGGGCTTGATTTCTTGTTCAAGAAATACAGCTCTCATCTCAGTATTCATTGATTTCATATCAATTAACAACTCATCATCACCACAAATTTTCACATACTCTGCGAAAAGTTCAATGTTGAATTTAATTGACTTATGCTCGCAAAGCTTCTCAAAAATTATTTCGTGAAGTAACGCACTAACATTATCAAAAAATATTTTAGGATCCAGTTCACCCTCATCTTTATTTTTGATAGAGAATGATGATATCCTATTTCTGAAAATGGATCTAATTTCATACACATTCTCCCTGTATATAATTTGAACTTTTTCCTTGTGAGAGTCCTTGCGAAGATGATGAACCCATTTACTTTTGAGTACGTCTTCTTTGCAAAATTCACAAGGAACTATGTTTGCGGTATTTTTCTTTGTCACATTTGGGGTGGTGGTGGTGGTTTGCAACATTGATGTCCTTGAAGTTGATGGTTGATCATCCTCATAGTTAAAGGCTGGACGTTGCATTTGCTGCTGTTGTGGCTGAAATTGTTGTTGTAGTTGCTGTTGTAGTTGCTGAATTTGCTTCTGCATTTCTTCTATGAGTTTTTGTTGTTGTAGCATAAAATTTTGTTGTTGTTGCTGTTGTTGTTGTTGTTGTTGTTGTTGTTGTTGTTGTTGTTGTTGTTGTTGTTGTTGTTGTTGCTGTTGTTGTTGTTGTTGTTGTTGCTGTTGTTGTTGTTGTTGTTGTTGTTGTTGTTGTTGTGGTTGCTGTTGTTGCTCATTTTGCTGTCTCCTAGCACATTGCACCAAATGCAACTTTTGAATTGATGGGGTTTCAAAATTAACGCCACAAAGGAGACAAGTTCCCGAAATGTTCAAGTGTTGTGTTTTTATGTGGCGATTTAGCACACTAACACTCGAAAACATTTTCTTGCAAAACGCACATGATTTGAATTTATTCATATTGCTAGCCATTATATTATTAAAACTCCTTTTTTGTTTAACAACTTTAATTTTAAATTTATATAAATGTAAACAGATAGGTATATTAAACTTACTACTTTTACTTTTTTTGTTGACGATTTATTTGTATTCTTATTGCACTTGCTTTTGTTTTTTTCACTTCCTTTTTTTTGTTCAAGCACTTCCCACTTCAAAAAAGGATTTGTAAACAGGTATAACAAGCTTCCTGTTAGTTTTTGATTATTGCACTATTGTTTCTTCTTTTTATTTATTTTTTTAACACTTTTTTACTTTTGATTAACACTTTTCACTTCAAATAGTATATTAATTAAAGTTTTAACAAACTCGCTATTTCAATTTTCTTTTTTTCTGTTAAATGTTAGAAACGCTTCACTTTTTGTTTTTATTCTATAATTTCAACGAAATCAAAAAACTTTAATTTTACGAAAAACAGTAGGAATATTTAGAAATAAATGAGCGTATGGTTCTGATTGTAAAAACTGAATGGATAGTTTCAAACTCTTTTGTTTCCTTTTATACTCTCGTACCGCTGTCCAATGTGGAAAATCAGCACAGTTTTTCTTTTCCTAGCAATGTTAGTTACTTTTTTTTATTTTTATTGTTTCATAGAAAAATTAACCTATATTCATACAATTATCTACCCTTGTTTGAAAAACAAACGTATATATCTTTCAACTTAATGGTTCTTTATTTTTTGTATGTTCAAAACCTTTTATTTTTATGTCATACCGAACCCATCTTAATGGGTCCCAGAAAAAAAATTTAATTTTCGAGGATCATTATCCTTCTAATCTTTAACCTAATGGTTCTTTGTGTGTTTGAAACCTTTTAGTTAGAAACCCAAATATTAATGGAACCTACAAAAAAACAATAAATTTTCGAGTGTTCTTGTTCATACATAAACGTAAAACGTAAAAAACGTACGTTGTACGTTTTTGAAATCGCGTTAACAAAAGACGTTTTGGGTTTATATTTTTCTTATCAAATTTGTTTGAATCCTAGACGCGACAAAATGAAAATGCATACATAATTGCTTTTTTATTACTTATTGCACTTAGAACAAAATTCTCCTTCATTCATGTTTCATCCTGTACCTAACCCATACAAAGCGAACAGGACGGGTTCACATAAGAAGAATCCCGAGCAAATTCGGAAATAAAAATGCAGTTAATGTAAACGGACAACCAATTTCAATTAGCTTTGGAATCGATGGAGACAATTTCGATATGGAATTTCATTTACATAAACGTAAAACGTAATAAACGTACGTTGTACGTTTGAAATCGCGTTAACAAAAAACGTTTTGGGTTTATATTTTTCTTATCAAATTTGTTTGAATCCTAGACGCGACAAAATGAAAATGCATATATAGTTGCTTTTTTATTACTTATTGCACTTAGGACAAAATTCTCCTTCATTCATGTTTCATCCTGTACCTAACCCATACAAACCGAACAGGACGGGTTCACACGTTGTACGTTTGAAATCGCGTTAACAAAAAACGTTTTGGGTTTATATTTTTCTTATCAAATTTGTTTGAATCCTAGACGCGACAAAATGAAAATGCATATATAGTTGCTTTTTTATTACTTATTGCACTTAGCACAAAATTCTCCTTCATTCATGTTTCATCCTGTACCTAACCCATACAAAGCGAACAGGACGGGTTCACACGTTGTACGTTTGAAATCGCGTTAACAAAAAACGTTTTGGGTTTATATTTTTCTTATCAAATTTGTTTGAATCCTAGACGCGACAAAATGAAAATGCATATATAGTTGCTTTTTTATTACTTATTGCACTTAGCACAAAATTCTCCTTCATTCATGTTTCATCCTGTACCTAACCCATACAAAGCGAACAGGACGGGTTCACATAAGAAGAATCCCGAGCAAATTCGGAAAACTAAAATGTATATGCGTTAAGCTATATGTACTTTTGAGAAAGTTGGGTGGGAATTTTTCTATAAAAGGAAAATTTTATAATATTGATGAGCACAGTTGATTGTCAGAAGCTAAACTGAACAATACAAAAATGCATTTCGAAGAAACGGAATATTCAATTTTTACTGTAGATGACTTTGCAGTAAGAGAAATCAATTCGATTAATGAAAATATTAATTTCAAACCAACCAGGAAGCTTGCAGAGTTGCAGATGAACATTAAGTATGATATTATAGCATTACAAAAAGTTAATACTAAGTGGGGTGAACGTATCGTAGCAGATCTTGGCGAGTATAGAGTAAGTATAAATTTCATTTTTATTATTTTCTTTTTAATGAATTGCATATTATTTTTACAGGTTTTTCTACCTCAAAGATATTCAGACCTTTCAACAAGCAGTATATCAACTATTGGAGGAGGTGGTTATGCTGTACAAATAATCCGTCAACGTGGATCAACTTATGAGATGAAATTCATGAAAAAATGAAATAATATATTTGTTTTTTTTACGTAAATTTATTTCGATTTGTTTTTTTTGTTTTTTATAATTTCACTCAGTTAATTGTAAAATACATTACCAATTTCAAATACATGTAATAAAAATATAATAAAAACTATTAAGTAAAAATAAAATTCTGTTGATATTTGTATAATCCTTTTTTCATGTAATTTTATAGAATTTCGTTTTTATCGATCCAGGAGTTGTGTTCATCAGAGAATCCCAACCATTTCACAAACACTCTTTTGCCTTTAGTTTGTAATACTTTTTCCACAAGGAATACATCTGAACATTTAGTTTTCATTAGTTCAGCTTCATAAAACCCCCCTTGTAATGGATTTCCTTGGTAGTCTTCGAGAAGATATGTGTTCGGTTTTGTTTTTTGGACTTTTCGTATTTTAAAAACCTCAGTAGTCCAGTTGGGTGTATAACCTTTTTCGAATGCATGTTTATACTTGCTGATTCTTATTTTGTCACCTACTTTAAATTTGTATTTACTTGAACCTTCTTTGTTATTTTTGAATAGTGATAATAAGAACTTTGAATTATTCTTATTTACATCTGCAGGTTTGCATTTTATGGTTCGATGGAAAGAATGGTTATAATCATAGAGTAATTTTTTGTAAATATTTATCCACTTGTAGCTACCATTGAAACTAAATTCTTTCCACATTTTTTCCTTAAAAGTTCTATTAAATCTTTCAATGATTGAAGCTTTCAATGAGCTGAATGTAGAATAGTGATTGATTTTATATTTTTCCATCAAACTTTCGAAGTTTCTATTGAAGAATTCCTTACCATCATCGGTTTGCAAATTTTTGGGAAATCTAGAAGAATTTTTAAATATATCATCCATTCCTTTTGAAACAGTAACGCCCTTTTTGTTTTTCATTGGGATAACCCACGCGAACTTTGAAAAAGTATCAATAACTGTCATCAAATATTTAAATCCATTGTTTTGTTCGCTGTAAGGTATCATTTCAACGAGATCGGCTTGCCACAAATCATCGTAGCCTTTAATGATAACATGACGTCGTTTAAAATTTCGTCGTGCAGTCTTGTGCAACTCTTCCACAACCTTTCGCTTACTCATATTTGTATGGAGTGAATTATATAATAACATTAATTTCTTTATTCTAACCAAATGGTTTTCTATCATATAGCAGCCACAAGTATCGGGACCTTCTTTACATTGATTGGATGCCCAGCAGCAATTGGAGTAATGATGTCCGTGAATAGATTCAGTGTAATGTACATTATCGAATCTTTTAAGCATGGAAATGCAAGTTAAGATCTCTTCATAATGCTCATCCAATACATTCTTGCGATGAGTTTTTAAAAAATCTAAAATGTTTTTAAGTATGACTTTTGAGTCCATTTTTTTATAGTTGTTGCTGGTTAAAGTGTTGAATGCTTACTAACAATTTTCTACTTTTTGTAAGAGGAATTAACGTAAAATGAAAAATATTTGTAACACATACAACAATAAAACTTTGAAAACTATTTAATGTTCTTAATAATAGCATTTGTATTTGTGATTTTTTTTTTTTTTTTAAATATTTTTCTTGCTTCTATTAACTATAAAATACAGATACATAAAATTAATACAAATATAGCAGCATTTTTTTTACTTATTTTAATCTATGGGTGTAAAGGGCACATTAGGGAACAGCGTTTTCATAATATGTTCAACTTTATTTTTTATTTTCTCGTCAACATACTTTTCCTCTGTGGCGTGTTTAAGTTTTTGGGAAATTAATTGTGATGCTTTGTTTTCTTGTTCCATACTTTTTATTGTTTCCTTTATCGTAGAGTCTATGTGGTTTTTTAGCATATGAATTTCCTTATTAAAAGTGGATAAAACTTCCATTAAAGAAGCATTTATGTGGTTTATAATGCTTGATTCTTTAAGACTTATTTGATTATCAACATATCCTTTACATACGGCTTGGTGGGGATATTCAGGATTACTTCCAACATTGTTTAAATATTTACTTTCTATATCAAAATCACCAGAGGGTAAGAGTTTAAATCCCAATCCTGGAGGACCTATGAGACCTCTGTTTTTTGGAAGTGGTTTGAAGTTCCTACCGAACTTGTCAACGTTCATTGTTTATATGTAAAGTTTTTTGTTTTGCATGATACTAATATATGATATTTGCTTCCTTCAGCTCTTCTATTATGGAAGTTATTTCATTCTGGTGGTTGTCGTTACCAGCATTTTTAGATGCTATTAAAAGTCTTAGTCTATCAACAAGTTCATTCGGATCATTCCAGTAGACGTACTCAATATTTGTATGTGCGTATTTCATTTCGGTAATATTAGAATAAGATTTTCCTATTTTTGCATCTTCGTTTTTAAGTCCTACAACAAGTTCTTTTATTATTTGAGTATATTTAGTCCCTCTGTTACTCTTGATTCTAGAAGAACTATCATGATTAATTCTATGCGCATTAGTTTTTTTTAAGATTTTCCCATATTGTTCAAGATCATCCTTAGTATAGTTTTGCTTTTTAGGATTTTTCTTTAACATCAATTCAATAAGACCAGGAGTTCGAGTGAACTTTTCATCGTCGATGATTATATCCTGTTCGTTCATTGTAAAGCTACATTTTCCTATTTTTATAGTTTGCGTATTTGCATCAAAATACGGTCCATATGCTATATCACGATTTGACTCTGATAACAGTTTTTGTTGATTGAAGGAAGATGATTTATTAGGGCTAGCAAAATTTTTTGGTGTACTGAATAAAAAACTATTATCTGGACTATACAATTCTGGTGATGGTGATACTACTTTTTCATGATATTCTTCTTCATCCTTCCGATTAAAAGATTCGAAATGTAACTTGCGTTGTTTAGGTATTTTTTTAATATTATCATCCTGTTGAGTTTCTTCTTTTTTAATATTTCCAACTAATTTTTTCAATGGTTCAACAATAGGTTTGAAAGTATTTTCCAAATCAGTTTCTCTCATCATTTTACCAGTTCTAAGTTGAAAATATTTGTTTTTCAGGACATTTTTGGTTTTTATTAGGTCATTTAACACATTCTCATCCATTTTCTAGTTTTCAAACAATATTTGTTTATACTGAAGAAAAGTATTTGTTTGTTTTGTTAGGGCTACTCGTAGTTTTCCCAGACAGTGTTTCTATCGTAATGTGTTGATTTAAATGAAAAATGTATATTTATAGTATTGCAGTTTTGTGAAAACTGTTTTTGTAACGACCTTTTTCAATGCTGCTCTCCTTGTCTATAACTAGAAATCCAAAATTATCAGACCAGCAATGAGAACAAAGTTCTTTAAATTTATTGAAAGTCATATCAGAGTTTATATGATCTTTGTATACATGCTTCAAATTTAATTCATCTTGTTTGAATAGAATTATAAAATTAGCATTATCTCTTATCAAATGTTTTGGTATATGGGTGTAGGACTGACATAAATAAAAACTATCAACTCCGTTATGACGACCCATACAAAAATAATCTCTTATATTATTCTGTTTCTGACATGCAACATCATCGAATATAAATATTGAATTATTTTTGGCTTCTGATGGAGGCATTACATCGGAATTATTAGAAAATTCATGGTATTCCATTCCTTTGACGGATGTTATAAGTTTCTTTAGATAAAGATATTTTGGTTGATGTAATGATTTAGAGTAAATATATATGTTTTCAAACTTCAATCCATTGGGATCAAGAAGAATGCTAAGCATTACATTTGTTTTGCCACAGTTCGATGGTCCGACAATAATTCCTCGAATACTATTTGGAAATAATGAACCATGTTTTTTTTTAATTTTAACTTTACAATCAAAATTTTTCACTTTAATAATTTCTGACTGCTTTATGAAGCGCATAATGCTGACTAACAGCTTTTACAATAAAACATGCCATTTTTATATTGTTGCATTCATATACTTACCAACCTTCGACTAGGAAGGTGTTTGTAAATAATAGTATGATTGATTATAATAACCAACGAAATCAGTGCCGTAATAAAATAAAATCAATTAAAGGCAAAGGACTTTTGAATACGGTTATAGACAAACTACCATTTGAGTTACATCTTCCTTCTTATAACTATTGTGGTCCGGTGACAAAATTGGAAGAGCGCTTACGCAGAGGAGATAAAGGAATTAATCCACTGGATGAAGCTTGTCGCTTACATGATATTGCGTATTCTGAGAGTAGCTCTGTCTCAGATCGACACGTTGCTGACAAAATTCTAACGGAACAAGCGTGGAAAAGATTCAAAGCAAAGGATTCTTCGGCCTCTGAAAAGCTGAGTGGTCTCTTAGTCACCAACATGATGAAAGCAAAAACAAAATTTGGTATGGGTAATAAGGCTACTAAAAACAAATCTATAAAGACTAGCAAAAAAAAGAAAAAACCTTGTAAAACAAATATTTTTAAAAAGGCAATAGCTGAAGCAAGAAATGCAATAAAAAGCAATATAAATTGTTGTGGTACAACATCAATGTCTACTATTGCTCTGAAAGCTGCAAAAAATGTTGTGAAAAATAAGAAAAAACAAAATATACAAACTCCAAGAATAATACCACTTCCAAAGAGAGGTGGTTTTCTTCCATTTCTAGCTCCTGTTTTAGCTGGTTTATCAGCTGTTGGTTCATTAGCAGGTGGAGCAACTGGTGTTGCAAAAGCCCTCAATGATGCACGTATTGCAAAAAAAACCTTTGAAGAAAATAAACGTCATAATAAGGCAATGGAAGCAGTTGCTATTCAAGGAAAGGGTTTATACTTGAAACCGTATAAAAATGGACTTGGTTTATTTCTAAATACACCGAATACAAAAAACTAATTGAAATGCTACCTAATCGTCCTTTAAACAATTTTGATATTCTAAGGTTTGGAAGGAAACATCTGAAACACTTTAGAGGAGTGTTTATGCGTGACTCATTACCGAAAACTACTAAAGATAGAGAGTGTGGGATTATAAATTTGGACAATGAAACTGGTACGGGTACTCATTGGGTAGCATATATTAGAAATAAGAAAAAAAATATTATAAAATATTTCGATATTTTTGGAAATTTAAGACCACCAACTGAAGTAATAAGTTATCTTGGTAATCAAATAAATTATAATTATATTCAAGAACAAAATTTTGATACATTTATATGTGGTCATTTATGCTTAAGGTTTTTATTAGAACAATGTTATAATATTTTCAACTGTAATATGAAAATGAATAAAATCAATTGAATAAACTAAAACTGTGTCATTCGTCTTTCAATCAGGATGTCGTTAACATTAACACTAAGTGGAAATGAAACAAGTCTCAATGCAGAGTATTTTCCCCCAATCGTACTGAAATCTAATTATGTTTGCGGTCTTATAGATTTCCAAACATATAACTCTATACCAAATATAGACGATACTAATAATTTGCTGCATATAGGCGATAGTGTTATTTCATTTCCTATTGGTTCATATGAGATAGAAGATATAAATAATTTAATACAAAAAAAACTAAATGAATTTAATAAGAAAAATAAAAGTTCAAGAAAAAGTGAACTAAAAATCAAGGCAAATAACAACACACTGAAATGTGAAATTTTCAGTTCAGAAGACATCGACTTCACTAAACAAAACTCTATTGGAACTCTCTTAGGGTTTAGTAAAAAACGTCTGCAATCAAATGTTCTTCATGAATCAGATCTTTACGTTGACATAAACAGAGTTAATGCTATACGAATTGAATGTAATATAATAGATGGGACATATATTAATAATCAAACTGCTCACATTTTACATGAATTTGCTGTTAAGGTAAGCCCAGGGTATAAAATCATAGAAGTTCCCAGAAATGTTATTTATTTACCTGTGAACGTCAAACGAATAACATCGTTGTGTTTAAAATTCATCGATCAAGACGGAAAAGCCATAAATTTTAGAGGCGAGAAAATAACGGTTCGATTACATTTGCATCCAGAACCATGATTGTATATGAAAATATAATCAGCAGAATTCCTTATAAAAACACTGAAGAAAATAAAACATTACTCAAACAAGCTTCGAACACAGCTGTGGTAACACATCAGCTCACAAAACATAATCGGACATTTGTACTATCATTAGGATACGTTTTAAAACCTTGAAAGTACAACGCACTTTAAAAAAACAAAAAAAAAATATGTTGAACATTTTCCAAGACCCCGATATCAGTGAAAGTATTTCGAAATATGAATATCATACTTATTCATCATATCAAAACAATTTTGAGAAAAATGATATCATTCAGATTTGTATACAGCACCAAAATCTTAATGTTCTTCCTTCGGAAAGTTTTTTATATGTTGAAGGAACACTATCAAAGTCGGATGGAAAAGAAATTGTTAGCACAAAACTTGTAAACAATGCAATGGCTTTTCTTTTTGATGAAATACGTTATGAACTGAATGGAAAGGAAATTGACTACAATCGAAATGTGGGTATTACAACAACGATTAAAAACTATTTGTCTTTGACTAAAAATGAGAGTGATATGCTTTTAAATGCATTATAGTCTCCTGATTCACCTATTAATTTGAAACCATTTCATTTTAACTACTGTATTCCATTGAATAAACTTTTGGGTTTCGCTGAAGATTATAAGAAAATTATTCCCAACGCACGGCATGATCTTATTCTCACTCGTGCTAGGATGGATGAAAACTCTCTGATCTCCTCAAACGAAGAAAATGTTGAAGTAAAGCTACATAAGGTTCAGTGGAAAGTACCACACGTGACTTTATCGGATTGCATGAAATTGAACCTATACAAATCTATAAACAAAAATAATTTTATGAAAATTGCTTTCCGAAACTGGGATCTCTATGAATATCCCACGCTATCAAACTCTGATCATCACATCTGGAACGTCAAGACAACAACGCAAATAGAAAAACCACGATACATTGTTTTTGCTCTACAAACTGAGAAAAATAAAAAAATTTCTGCAGATCCTTCAACTTTCAATCACTGTGATCTAACAGACTTAAAAGTATATCTTAACTCTGAAGTATATCCACATGAAGACCTCAATATTTCTTTCGAAAAAAACAGATATAGCTTGTTTTATAAAATGTATGCGGATTTTCAAAAAACTTACTACAATAAAAGCAGCACCGAACCTCTTCTATCTTGGGATCTTTTTAAATCACGTGCACCAATTTTCGTCATAGACTGCAGACATCAAAACGAGACTATGAAAACAGGACCTATCGACATTCGCTTGGAGATGAGAACATCCAAAAATATACCTCCAAACACAACAGCTTTTTGTCTAATGCTGCATGACAGAATTATTGAATATAATCCACTTGATCAAGTTGTTAACAGGATTGTTTGAAAATTAAATTTAAGTAAAATTTTAAAAAAATGTTATTATTAGCTGTAATACCTATAGAATGTTTGAAAATTTACTATGTTCACTCAAGTAACAACAAAAAAAAACAAATGTACTTTTCAGTTACCCATTTAGAACAAATAAAAAAAATATCAATAATATCCAACTAACTTGCTTTGTTCTTACTAGATTAAGTGTCTTGGTTTCGTTCGCTCTCATATACCAAAACCCAAAAAAAAAACATTGTTCGGTATTCAATGTTTTGGCTAAGCATACGTTAGAACCCACAACCAAAAACCAGAACCTAAAACCGCACTCATTCAGTGGTTCAGTGCTAAAGTATGCAATGCTTAAGCAACAAATATGCTATTTTAGTACAAAAACCTAGTTCAGGGGCAAAGTATGCAATGCTTTTACGTCAAATATGCAACATTTAGTACGAAAAAAACCTATGTAACAACTGGGTCAAAGGAATGCATGCATTTGTATGGAAATCATACCAGTAGGCATGCATGCATGCATGCATGCATGCATGCCATCATGACGCAGGAGTTACCTATTTATACTACTAAGAAGAGATGTTACCGCAGTTGAGTTTGAAGATGGATTAAGTATCAAATTATTTTGTGTGTTGTTTTTATAAGAAATTGAATTTATTATATGTTCATATACAATCATGTTTCCGGCTTTAAATGTAATCGGGCAGTTATTTTTTCTCCTCTGAAATTGATATCTTTTCCGTCTTGATCAACAAACTTTAAACACAGTGATGTTATCCGCTTGACGTTCACAGGTAAATAAATAACATTCCTCGGAGCTTCAATGATTTTATAGCCTGGACTTACTTTAACAGCAAATTCATGTAAGATGTGTGCTGTTTGGTTATTAATATACGTTCCTTCTATGATATTACATTCAATGCGGACAGCATTTACTCTGTTAATATCAACATAAAGATCTGATTCATGATATAAATTTGCCTCAAGAATTTTTTTGCTAAACCCCAAAATAGCTCCAATAGAATTTGGTTTAGAGAAGTCAATGTCTTCTGAGCTAATTACTTCACATTTTAAAGTATTGTTATTTGCCTTTATTTTAATTTCACTCTTTTTTGAACCACTTTTCTTGTTTTTATTAATTTCAATAATTTTTGTTTGTATTAAATTATTAATATCTTCTATCTCATAGGAACCAATAGGAAACGTTATAACGTTATCACCCACATGTTACAAGTTATTAAACTCATCTACATTTGGTATAGAGTTATATGTTTGAAAATCTATAAGCCCACATACATAATAATTAGACTTCAGTACAATTGGTGGGAAATACTCGGCATTCAGAGTTGATTCATTTCCACTCAAAGTAAGTGTTAACGACATCTCGATTAAAAGACAAATGATACAGTTTTGATTTTTCTACGTCATTTTATTCAATTCTTATTAAGTTTTTAAAAAATAATATTACATTGTTCCAGTAAAAATCTTAAACATAAGTGGCCACATATAAATGTATCGAAGTCTTGTTCTCGGATATAATTATAATTTATTTTACTACCAAGGTAGCTTATAACTTCAGTTGGTGGTCTCAAATTTCCAAAACTATCAAAATACTTAATAACATTTTTGTTTTTGTTTATAATATATGCTACCCAATGAGTACCCATCCCAGCTTCATCATCCAAATTTAAAACACCACATTCTTTATCGAATGATGTCCTTGGTAATGAATCTCGCATGAAAACTCCTCTAAAATTCTTTAAGTTCTTCTTTCCAAAGTGATCAATTTCCAAATTGCTTAAGGGGTGGTTAGGTAGCAGGGTAATTAGTTTTTTGCATTTGGAGTTTTAAGAAAAAGGCCAAGACCATTTTTATATGGACGTAAGAATAATCCATTTCCTTGAATAGCAACCGATTCCATAGCCTGATTATGACGTTTGTTTTCTTCAAATTGCCTTTTAGCAGCTCGTACATCATTGATGGCTTTTACTACGCCAGCTGTTCCACCTGTCAAAGAACCCACAGCTGATAGACCAGCGAGAATAGGAGCTAGAAGTGGGAGAAAACCACCACTCTTTGGAAGTGGGATTATTCTCGGTGTGGTAATGTCCTGTTTTTTCTTATTTTTTAAGACATTTTTTGCGGCCTTAACAGCAATATTTGCTATAGAGGTTGTACCGCAACAATTGACATTGTTTTTAATAGCATTTCTTGCCTCACTTATAACCTTTTTAAAAATACTTCTTTTGCAAGTCTTTTTGGGTTTAGTTTTGATAGTTTTTCTATTGACAGATCTTGCCTTTTTATTTCCCATACCAAATTTTGTCTTTGCTTTCATCATGTTGGTGACTAAAAGTCCACTTAACTTTTCAGAGACAGAAGAGTCGCTTGCTTTGAATCTTTTCCAAGCCTGTTCTTTTAGAGCTTTGTCGGCAACGTGTCGATCTGAGAGAGAACTACTTTTAGAATATGCAATATCATGTAGTCGACAAGCCTCATCCAATTGATTAATTCCCTTATCTCCTCTACGTAATCGTTCTTCCAATTTCGTTCCTGGACCACAATAATTATAAGAAGGAATATGTAGTTCGAATGGTAGTTTGTCAATAGCTTTATTTAAAAGTCCTTCTCCTTCAAATGATTTTCTTTTTTTATGTTCCTGCTTTTTAGTGTTGTGCTCAATCATATTATAATTATTAATATACCTTCTTAGTCGAGGGTTGAAACATATATGATTAGAAATATATAAAAACTAGATGTTTTATTTCAAAAGTTGTTAGTCATCATTATGCGGTTCGTTAAGCAGTTTGAAATTATAAAAGTAAAAAATTTTGATTGCAATGTAAAAACTAAAAAGAAGCATGGATCTTTATTTCCAAACAGTATTCGAGGAATTATCGTAGGACCTTCAAACTGTGGGAAAACAAATGTAATGCTTAGCATTCTTCTTGACCCTAATGGATTGAAGTTTGAAAATATTTATATTTATTCTAAATCTTTACATCAGCCAAAATATCAATATCTAAAAACGCTAATAACATCTATCAAAGGAATGGAATACAATGAATTTTCAAACAATTGTGAAATAATGGCACCATCAGAAGCTAAAAGTAATTCAGTTTTCATATTCGATGATGTTGCATGTCAGAAACAAAACAACATAAGAGACTATTTTTGTATGGGACGGCATAACGGGGTTGACAGCTTTTACTTATGTCAGTCATATACTCATATACCAAAACATTTGATCAGAGACAATGCTAACTTTATCATTCTTTTCAAACAAGATGAGTTGAATTTAAAGCATGTTTACAAAGATCATATTAATTCAGACATGACATTTAATCAATTTAAGGAGTTGTGTTCTCACTGCTGGGGTGATAATTTTGGATTCCTGGTTATAGACAAGGAAAGCAGTATTATAAAAGGTCGCTACAAAAATAGTTTCAATAAAATTGCATTGCTATAAATACACTATTATCATTTAAAATCCAAACATTCTGACAACACCACTGTTTGAGACAGTTTGCTTGTTAAAGGCAAATAATTTTTTCATAAATCATAAAAATGGATGAAAACATGTTAAAAGATCTAGTGAAAACTAAAAATGTGCTTAAAAATAAATATTTACAACTTAAAACTGGTCAAAATATGAGAGAAACTCAATTGGAAAACACATTCAAACCTATTGTTGAGCCGTTGAAAAAATTGATTGAGAATGAAAGGAAAGACAACTTTCAGCAAGAGAAATTTAAAAATCGTAAACTTCTATTCAAATCGTTTGATGAAAAGAACGAAACAGATCATGAACAAACAAGTCCACTAACACAGGAATTGAAAAGCATAGACGATTCTCTTATTTTCAGCACCCCAAAAAATAATACAGGTTCTAACAGGATGCCTTTCTTAACAAAAAGTATGAGCGAGCCTGACAAAACATCTTCTTTCACCCAAAAAATATTATCAGAATCGAATCGTGATACAAATTATGGCCCATATTTTGATGTGAACACACAAACTGTTAAAATAGGCAGTTGCAACTTTGAAATGAATGAAAATGATATTATAATTGGTGGTGAAACTTTTAGTCGAACTCCTGGTCTCATTGAGTTGATGTTAAAGAAAAATCCACGTAAGCACAAATATGATGCTAATGACTTAGAAGAATATGGAAAAATTTTACAAAAAACCAACGCACATAGAATAAATCATGACAGTTCTTCACGAATGAAGGGTAACAGAGGTACAAAATATACTCAAATAATTAAAAAACTTGTTGTCGGACTTAAAGCTGAAAGTGAAAAAACCGGAGGATCTTATTCTGATACTACTGAAATGAAATACACAAACAAAAATATGGAATATGTGTTCTGGAATGATCCTAATGAACTTGTCAATAGACTTAGACTTTTAACAGCATCAAAAAATGCTGGCAATAATAACCATCAGAATGAAATCAATTCTATAATTGAAGAACTAAAAGAATCAAATATCATATATTAAGATTAATCTAAACCATAATACTTGCATATACAAGATGAACGTTGACAAGTTCGGTAGGAGCTCCAAGCCTTTTCAAAAAAAAAGCTTAGATGATGTAGGCCCTCAAGCAATCGGATTTAAAATCCTACCATCGGGTGATTTTGATATGGGGCATAGATATTTAAACAACATAGGAAAAAAACCTAGATTTCCACACCAAGCTGTCTGCAGAGGATATGTTGATGATCTAATAAATTTTAAGGAAACAAGCATTATAAACCACATAAATTCTTCTTTAATGGAAGTTTTATCCACTTTTAATAAGGAAATTCAAATGCTAAAAACCCACATAGACTCTTCGATAAAGGAAACGATAAAAAATATGGAACAAGAAAACATGGCATCGCAATCAATTTCTCAAAAACTTAAAGGCTCCATAGAAGAAGAAAAGTATATTGAGGAGAAAATAAGAAACAATATTGAACATATTATGAAGACGATATTTCCTAATGAACCCTTTACGCCCATTAGATAAAAATAAGTAAAAAATGTTGTTATATTTGTATTAGTTTTATATATCTGTATCTTATATATATATATACATATAAGTGAAAATGAAGATGAGAATTTCAATTTTCATAAATAAAATAAAATTTGTTAGTTAGCATTCAAAACTTAAACAACAAGGAACTTAAAATGGACTCAGACAAAATAATAAAAGATATTTGTGATTTCTTAAAA